>SNQJ01S0019200.1:111270-163147 GCA_010110895.2 Picea sitchensis | reverse complement strand
ATTGTTATAGAAATTAGGGAAATATCATAATGAAGAAAACCAATAAATATCAAGAAGATCAAGAAGATCAAGAAACAAGGAGATTGAAGTAAAAGGCATAATCCATTAACTTCCACATTAATGTATTGACAAATTAAATACACATAGTAAAATGATCAATAACCACCATTAATGGTTCATATAACTAACTTGTGTTAATAAGGTGGTATTAGGACTATGATTAGGAGAAATAATGCTAAAAATAGACCCCTTAATATTTGGTACATAAAAATGTACCAGCTAGTAACAAAAAATAGTACAAAAGTTGATAACATATCTAAGTATTTAATATGTAACTCAAGGTGTCAAACCTCATGAGTTTCGATGAAGATCCACCTGAAAAAACCACCAAATGTGGATGTTGAGAGATAAATATGGAAAACTCACTATGTATCAAATGAGCCATATATCCTCTGGGTAGTCATTGAAGTCAACCCAAACCAATGAGAGTGAATCCCCATGAGAAACAAATTAGTTGCAAGTCTAACACATCCCATATCCTGAAAAACCATGGAAATCCAATCTTCCAAGAGAAAATAGTTGAATAATTGTATTTCTTCTGCAAGGTCAAAAGACCATACCTAAGAAGTTTGAAGACTATAAAACTCTCACATATCAACACATAAAAAAAACCATCAAAAATCCTGCTCACAGAAAAAAGTGTTGAATAACATCCAAAACCTGTATATAAAAATCATGTAGCCAAAAAAACTCTGAGTCGTAAACCAGGTAAAATGTCAGTACTGCTCTAGATACTGAACCCAAATTTCAATCAAACATGTTGGAAAATCCGTCAAATGCCAAAAAATGGTAAATTATCCATCCAATATCTAATAACATGGAAATCTTCAATCTATCATTCATACAATCCATCATCCAATCAAGAAACAAACATGAAGTCCTTAAAAAATCCTCGATCAACCATCATCCTAAAATCATACATTCATCTACAATCTTGAATCCAAATCCATAATGAATTATCATAAACTACAGTCATGTAAGTTAGACATCGAAAGTTGAAGTCTAACATATCAATATTTCCCCCCCTCTCGACTGAAAAATGAGAAGTCTAATGAGATATGCACCCCCTAAAAGTGGAAAAGGGAAATCGATCTGTCTTCAAACAGAGTCTAGAGACTCAGTATTCAACTCATAAGACTACATCAAGAGAGCCCCAATCTTGCCCTGCATCATACAATCCTGAAAAATATTCATGTCTATCAATTGTAGAAATATTTCCAATCAATTATGGTTGTACCTATGTATAAACTCATCAATAATATTGTTCCGATAACTTAGATTTCAAAATCCAATGAAAAATCCCTAACCATTCAAAATTTCCATGCTTCCTCTAAATCTTTAGTCACTTCCAACACCTTGTTGAGACATGGTTTTTCTTTCCACAAAACACATGGGTGGAGATCAAAACAATTTAACTCAACATGACCAACTTGGTGTGACAATGTCGATGCAATACAAGTTTTTTTTCAGAGTGAGCATCATCAACCAACAAATCCTTAATACCCATATTGTCATCAACAATAGTATCATCATCAAAATTTGTATCAACATCCTGATCAACATCTTGTATCTGTTCCTTTTCAATTTCTTCCTTCCTATCATTATAAACAAAAAAAAAACCTTTTACAAATGTAATTGGATTAAAATAATTAGGAATATGAAAAAGGTTATCATGATCCTTTTCATATACTAATACATAAATGTTTCATTTAAAATGTAATTCTTCCCATGGTCTAAAATTGTTATCTATATTTTCAACCTGATCCTCATGTTTAACATTCAATTTATCCACTTTTCTTTCAATGTCATGAGTCAAGGCTACACTAAATTCATCAAAGAAAAAATACTACAACTCACAATCAACAAGAACGAGTTTGTTTCCTTGTTCCTTGGTGTTATCATTAAATGATGTCAACTTCCCAGTCAAAAATTTTGTTTCTGTTTGAAGTACATGTACCTTTTGTGTAGTTTACAAAAACAAGAACATTAGTGAGAGTTCCTTTTTTCATAGGAATTGTAGATTTTGGAGTCTTTCTAATCAATGTGTGCAACATATTAAACATTTTTTCAATTCCTGCCATTTTGAAGTGCTTCAAATATTCCTAATGTGCTAAATATTTTGATTGTCTCCTTAAGACCTTGATTTGTCTTCTTTATATGAGAATGCATTAGATTGTTTGTTGTTCAAGTACTTGTTTTTATATAAATAAGCAATATAAACCAATCCTTACACAAAGAAAGATCCTAAGGCCCCCTTATTCAATTTCGGGCGAGTCTAGGATGCAAATATACTAATATGCTTGACCCCTTATAACTTCCAAAAATTATTGATAATACCTTTACAAAAAACTTATTCAAATGCAAAAAATTAAAGGATATAAACCCTTATGAATTTGTGTATATTTCATGAACCATCGATATATGAACAAATTATAAATGTGTAACGAATTATTCACTGCCTGGAAAAAATCCTTTGACCATTAGTATTTAAATGTTGTATGCAATTCACAACAAAACCACCAGTGTTCAATTCACTGTTTTAGCAGAGTAAAACAATCCACCATGCATATGGGTATATTATGAAGACAATTCATTGCAAGTATTGTGAAAAATGCTTATGTTTCTCTTGTGCAGGTTCATCATTGCAATTTTGCATCGTTTATTGGCAATGAACCCACAAGGTTAAACATCTACTCATTCCATCAAGCATTTCATTAAGTTTCTCTTCTAGTCATTTGAAACACTGAGTTGTATTAATTGTCATCCCTTTTGCATTCAAACTATTGTGTTTCTCCACTGTCGAAATTGTCTTGGACTATTTCATCTTCCTAGCAATGCCTTTCTTATCTTCATTACAAATTGTTAAATTCCATCGCAATATTCACTTGCAATCTATATTCCATTATTTATTCTTTCACTTTCATTTAATTATTATTTCTATAGATACAAAGGTTGAAACCTGCATCTAGCAGATTCGATCATATTACCCTTCCTTCATTGCCAAGGAGCCACATAAACATTTCCATTGTAAAATAATAATCGATAATTTGAAAGATACCCAATTGATATGAGACATTGGCATTATGAGAATTGTTGAGGAGGAATCAGAGGATACAATACTTGTTTAGGGTATGGTAGAGAGGAATAATAACAAAGGTTGTGTTTGTCATTTCCATAAGGGTTTTACGACATGGCATAGGCTAAAAAATGATAAGGAAAATCAATTTTCTTGAAGAGGGAATGAAATTATATACCATATAAAAGTGTCTCCTAGAAAATTGGCATTGTCAACATATATTACCAAAACTCAAAAACAAATCACATTATCAGCCATACTTTGTAAATTTAATTTTTCAATTATTAACATCATAATATAACGTTCCAATGAAAAACCACTAAATGCAACCAAACTTTGAGTGAGCCATATTGTAATGACCCCCTTCGTTACGAATATATGCGACGCATAACAAGTGCAATTTTTTTATTTTTATTTTTTAAAGAAGGAAAGTAACAACGACAACAATTAATCAACACTACTTGACGATGAAGACAACGCAGGAAAATCAGGAGACATACAACATAATGACCCAGCATACTAGCACATCATGTAGCTGGATGTAACATGCTAAAATCAATTAAACAAAATAAAAAATACTACCCTCTTGTCTTACCCTGCAAGGTTAGGACCACCAGGACACATAAGCATTGCTCAAGCCCAGGTTCCCATCGATTTTGACCATTTAAGGTCTCAAGGAGGGTGACTATTTCAAGTAACAAGGAGGTGTCTACATCTCGCCTAACACAAGCAAGACAATGACTACAAGCTAGAAGACAATCATCAATCAACAAACACAACAACACCAACAGACACACGTAACATGAACCTTCAATGTGAGCAAGAATTAGCGATCAATGAATCAACAATGCATGGCACATAAGTAAATAACATCAACCGAACATTGGTGTCCTTTCATCGCGCACCACCAGATAATCTAAACATCTAGACATTACTTTGATCGACCTTTAATTTACAAGCGAGCAAGATATCTGACATACACAAACTATCTAGCAGTAAACAACTTGAGGCACAATTTTATTTGAATTCCAGGCGCACCATTTAATCGATCATTCATTAAAATAAAATCTGAGTCGTAAGAAGGGATGTACCTTACGGGGGCTTTCAGGTAAGCACGCAAACATCAAGTCATTGAAAAAACCAACTATGATTATTCATCTAAGAAGTTATAAATAAGGAAAAGACTAAAATACCACTTGTAATAAATCTTAGCAAGTTATGCAATCATAGAGTTTATGCTCCATTACAAACTTTTCATCTAACACCTACCTAGCTAACATAAAACACAACTTTCCCATTTCTTCCTAGTTTACATTTCTTTCACCATCATGAAGAATGAACATCAAATATATTAAAATTATTTAATATGACTCTAAAAGTTATCATTAACACAAGGCATTGTTCCCTACTTTCCTACAGTTACTGTTAAAGTTTAAGCTATTATTAGTTTACCTTTAATTTACTAGATAATAATAACATAGATAGGATCACTAAGAGAAACACAATCAGAAGATACACAACATTTATCCTGGGAAACCCTCATGGGGAAGAAAACCCAACAAAACTTCCTTAATATAGATAACAAATACAATGCCAAGACAATGAACCAAACAACACAGAAATTCCTCTCCCAAGGATGCACCTCTCTCTCTCTTCCTTCTTCGGGGAACTAGTAACTACAACTTGCTTCAATACTTGTGCACTAAATGAGTGAGCTGAGTGTGTGTATAAATGAGGTGTTGACCTCTCTTATTTATACAATCTAGAAGGTGTTGAACTGAGGTGTCTTTCCACTGGTAGGGACAACTTCTCAATCTGGGTGGTTAGAACTACTTTAATTTGCCTAGGGGCCAAATTTTTACTTTTCATATTACAATTAGGGTTTGACCAATCTGCAAAAGGGGATTTGGTCAATTACAATGCCCGACATGATCAATCCACAAAATGGGATTGATCTAATCAATATTAAATATATTTTCTCTTTTACTTTATCAAATAAAGGGGATAATAATATTCTTTGCAGTTACACAATATTTTAACACTCCCTCTTAACAAGAAGGATATTCTTTATCTTTTGATAGGTCATTGGATTTCAAAATCAACTAGGTAGCAACATCCACTGGATAACATCATCAACTAGGAAACATCATCAACTGGGTAACATCATCAACTGGACAACATCATCAACTGGGAAGCATCATCAACTTGGTAACATCATCAACTAGGAAACATCATCAACTCGGTAACATCATCAACTGGATAACAAGAGGCATCAATATAATCCACTTGCTCATCTAGCATCATGATCATTGACTGGCATATCTATAAATCATCGAAATTTTTGTTCTCTTTATCTTCACGCAAAAGATACTCTTTATTTCTTTCATCTTCAGGCAAAAGATACTTCTTTCTTATCTTTCGTGTTCATGCAGAAGATACTTCTTTCTTATCTTCACAAAGAAGATATATTATCTTCACAGAGAATATGTCTCATCTTCACACATAAGATATTCTATGAGTTTTGTCTTTCCTTTTATGTTCTCCCTTATCTTGTAGTCATCTATCTCACCCATCCACTGGGGAGGACTACTACCATATCTTCACTCCTAGTCAACCCACATGAACTAGAGAAGCTAAGATGCTATCCTGGGCAAGACTAGACTCCCTTTCCATGATCCACATAGGATCACAACACAAACCTCGAGAGCCAACTAACCATTCCACATGGTCAAGGTTTGTGTTCCAGGCTACTCAATCCTTGGCTAGAGGAGAGTATATGCTTGCTTCCCCTTGGATAAACATCCACATTACTCTCTAGGAGGGTGGTCACACCCCTCTCTACGAAGGTATTCTAGCATGTCCCTAGAGTATCCAAAACTCAACACTTGGAAAGAGGCCAACCTTGGAAAATTTCTCATTCCCCTTCTCTACAATGGTTTCTTCCTTCTCTACGAAGGTATCTTCTCTTTTCCTTCTCTATGAAGATCTACCTATGGGATTTCTCTTTCCTTCTCTACGAAGGTCTTTTCTCTTTCTCCTTCTCTAAGAAGGTCTAGCTATGGGATCTGAAAAAATCTCTTGTGGTCCAAAATATTTCCATGGTATAATACCATGCTACCCATCTGTTGGGAACCATCCATCTATTTTCCTAACTGCATCAAATCATGATCCTCCATTTCAAACATGGAGACATCGCTCCCTCTTGCACAAAACTAATAGCTTCTAATCATCATCCTTGAAGTTATTCTCTTGTAATATCTTGGGTTCCTTCTTGAGTTTGAACATTTCTTTCTTTTTTACTTCATATTGAATCAACCTACTCCCTCTACATCTATAAGAACGATACTGGAGCAACCTGTAGTTACCTGCATCTCATCCACTATATCTGAGTATCAATCTTTTTCTTCATCTTGAACATTTATGTTCTGCATCTTTAGGAGCCTCCTACTCCTATATAAATATTGGATATTGTATGGTGTTTATTGAGTGCCTTCATATCATACATCCTTCTCATGTTGTCTAACTTCTGCAAGTCACGGCATAAGTTCTTTCTTATGAGAGTTGTAAACTTACTTACAATATGCTTTCTTTGTCACTCTCATGAGTGATCATGCCTGAAATAAATATTTTATCTCTTTCTTTATCCTTTTCTTTGATAAGTCTGCATAGACACTGAAATAAAACGAGGTTAATTAACATTCTCACAAAAAAAATCTAACTTGTAATTATAAGGTATACTAGATACTAAAAATAAACATGAATACTAATCTTTTGTTTTTTGTGTGGAGAGGCTCTACGAACTCCACCATTTGCTATATTTCTTTAGATCAACTATCTTCAACTTAAAGTACATAACCCTCAATTTCTACTAAATCTTTCTTTGAGGGAGGACATTCCTCTTCCTCTGCCACATGTGCTTCATACTTTCTTTTCCCTTTTCCTTGAGGACAGTCATAGGAAAAGTGTCCCAACTTTTGACAGTTGTAGCATCTGATCTTTGAAACATATTTCTTCTTATCTAGAACTCTTATGGAGTTATCTTCTTTATTGTTCTTCCTGAAGGAACTTCTTTTGTTCTTTTGAGTTGTAGGAGCTTCCTCTTCATCAACAATTCATCTCTTTTGTTGGTCTGCAAGTCTAGATTCTTCGTGTGTGCAATTTTCCCATAACTTATCAAACATGGGTAACTTGCTTCTTGCACACACTCCTTGTACAAAAGGAATCCAAAATGTTTGAAACCCATTTAGGGTTGCAGTTACAAGATCTTTTTCACTAATGACATCTCCAATAGCTACAAGTTGATCTCTGATCTGAGAAACTCTCATAAGATAAGATGTGACAGATTCTGAGTTTTCCATCTTCATATTATGAAGTTGATTTCTTAAGGAAAGATTTTGTCTAATGTCTTTGCTTTCATATAACCTGTTGAGTGCTTCATACATTTTCCTTGTTGTGTGTAGTTCGTAAATATGAGGGATAAAGTGATCCTTTACTGATTCTGACACGATTCTCTTTTCTTTCTTTTCATTCTTCGTATGTCTTTTTCTCTTCTTCATCTAGTTCTGGTACACCCACTATAACATGTTCTAGGATATCATTCTTGTCTAGAATCATCTACAACTTATGCTTCCAAGATCTAAAGTTTCTAGATCCTCTGAGCTTGTCTTCTACCCTCATGTTGGTAGCCATTCTTTGTTGCAGAAAACACCCTAGCCCTCTGGGCTATAGAAATAATGGAAAAATCAAGTTTCTTGGATCGGAAAACTAAACTTACCAAAATATGTGCTCGACCAAGGCGAGTATGCTGGTACAGTCAGATTTCTGAAAATCCAAATTTTACCCCTTCAAACTTGATCAACGGATTTCTAGACTGGTGCTTTTGGTTTTCTAGTACTTCTGGTACTCTGGTACTTCTGGTACTTCTGGTAGTCTGGTTTTCTAATACTTCTAGTACTTTGTGAAAACTAGGGTTTCACTTTCCGGGAGATCTAGCCACTGAAAAGTTGCGTTGAAGATGCCAAAGTGATCCTTGAGGAAGGGTGCACTTTTCTAGATGGTTTTGGGGACATAATTCTTCTTCAATAAAAAGACCTAACTTTCTTGTACAACAATAATGATGTTTTTCTTTTTCCTGTGAAAGATTCTCTCTTCAGCTTAGCTCTGAAACCATGTTAAAGTTTAAGCTATTATTAGTTTACCTTTCAATTTACTAGATAACAATAGCATAGATAGGATCACTGAGAGAAACACAATCACAAGATACACAACATTTATCCTGGGAAACCCTCATGGGGAAGAAAACCCAAAAAAAAATCCTTAATTTAGATAGCCAATACAATGCCAAGACACTGAACCAAACAACACAAAAATTCCTCTCCCAACGATGTGCCTCTCTCTCTCTCTTCCTTCTTCCGGGAACTGGTAACTGCAGCTTCCTTCAATACTTGCGCACTAGATGAGTGAGTTGAGTGTGTGTATAAATGAGGTGTTGACCTCTCTTATTTATACAGTCTAGAAGGTGTTGAAGTGAGGTGTCTTTCCATTGGTAGGGCCGACTTTTCAATCTAGGTGGTTAGAACCACTTTTATTTGCCTTGGGGATGAATTTTTACTTTGCATATTACAATTAGGGTTTGACCAATCCGCAAATGGGGATTTGGTTAATTACAATGCCCGACATGATCAATCCACAAAATGGGATTGATCTAATCAATAATAAATATATTTTATATTTTACTTTATCAACAAAAGGGGATAAGAATATTCTTTGTAGTTACACAATATTTTAACAGTTAGAACCCCTTTGCATGAGATAAAGGAGTGAGCATCCTTTAAAATAAATTAATATAAATCCAACATTTAAAATTATTCTAAACTGTAACCCAAAATAACATTTAATATAATTCTTAA
Source organism: Picea sitchensis (assembly GCA_010110895.2). Lineage (NCBI taxonomy): Eukaryota > Viridiplantae > Streptophyta > Pinopsida > Pinales > Pinaceae > Picea > Picea sitchensis. Next base: position 154,102 of record SNQJ01S0019200.1, on the reverse strand, counting down.
CTGTAAGCCAATATTCAATTATTGAAAATATCAGTCCTAAATAAAATTTTCTCAACCATCCTAAATAATTTCGACTGGTTTATACATCTGAACTAAACCCTGGCAGCATATCTTAGGCTCTGTGTCAGAAACTAGTGTTGATATCATGGCCTAAAAAAGGTTGCAACCCAGATATTACAGTACAAAGTTTCTGGACAACGTTAACCATGAATCTAGGAAAAAGAAAAATACAAGGTCAATTGTCAGCAAAACAGTTTCACCCCACATGGATACCGCTACTGCCACACTTAAAAATGGGAGAGTATAAAATCAGGAATCTACCACTTGGCCCCAAAAAACTATACTCACATTCACGTTGTACCACGCTCTGTGTGCTCCAGGCAAGAATGATGGCTGAGATCTTCTGTATACAAAATATACGTACATGATTCAATAATAAAATCTCACAATTAAACTAAAAAAAAAATGGCTAAAACCAGGAGTGGGAATAGGGATTGGTGCAGAAAACCTTCGTTGGGGCACATGCCCAATCACCGCAAGAGGGAGGTAGTTATTTAGCACTAAACATTTATTGGTTCCTTTAATACCAATCTTTATTATTATCAAGTCGCAACCAAATTCACTGCAATATTAACTTAATGTCTAACCTAAGGCCCGAGCCAAGCAACGAAAACACACATACAAAGCACAAGTTAGAGTCCACAGGGGACCAAAGATTGTGCACAATTGACCATCCATTACATCATTTCCACCTACAAGGATCATTCTCTTGGTACAAATAGCCTAGTGCGTCACAGAGGATCACCTCTCCTCCTCAATTGTATAAGTTAGATAAAGAGTTCAAAAACATTGGAGAGGTGCAAGGACCTACTAAAGCTGGAAGGAAAGACTGACATCCTAGAGATGCCATGAGTTGAATGTGTGTAAATGACCATGTTCACTTCAGAACAATCTATTTCTTGGCCCAGATGACTTGGGATTCCTCGAACCCTGAAAAAAGAGATTCACAAGGTGCATTCACAGAGATCTGAAGCAATGCAGAGAATATCGTTGTTGTTTGTTGAGGTAATATCTAATGTAAAAGTTGAGGACTCCATGCAAAATGAAAAGAAAGGGGAAAAGCATAAACTTTGAGTTAAAGGGTCAATACGCAGAGAAAAAGGAGTGGTTCACTAGGTAAAGAGAGGGGCGTAGAGCCCTTGGCTTCCCCAAACGCAGAGAAACTCACTACATAAAAATGTTGGGGAAAGGAAATAGGCACAGAGCCCTGGGATCCCAAAAATATTGAGAATAAGAAGATAAAAACGATGTGTAGAAGTGGGAAAAACATTGAGTCAAAACATAATAAAAATCACAGTGCATTAATGGAAAAATCTTGTATAAAGCAAAAAATCACAACCATAATATTAATCAGATAGCTAAATATTTTATCGATTGTTAATCACAACATTAGAGGGAACTTAACATCATTCAAGAACATTCCAGATCGATTAAATACTACGTCTACCTAACCATAAGTTCAAACAACAGGTAGTCAATGCATCCAATAGCATTTAATAACTGGCGTACCAAGAAGACAGAAAAACATAAATTTATCTACCCTTTGACAAATTTATACATGATTACATTCGTCATGATAATTATTCACATACAAAAAATTTGCTAAATCATTTTACACAAATTACACATACATAGGAAATTCTAACTACTATTCAATACAATATATACACATGCACACCATAGAAAAATGCGAAGAACCGAAAGTGATTGTCTCACACTCGCGCTCTATCCAACTCCAACTTGTCGACCGTTGAGACCTCATCGGTACCTCCCAGCCAATGCTAGGGGTATTATTCTTCCCCCCGATCGCCCCGAGCTACAAAGAGACCACGCACACAATACCAGAGAATGCTATCACCTAGATCACCTTGCAAGGTCGAGCTACCACTCATTACCTGAGATGGGTATCCCAACTCCCACAAGTGAAAACTCAGTCAAGATCAAATTTCAGCAACGTAACATTACGCAAGACAAAATGTGATCCGTACTCCTCCTTATCCATCATTTTTATAGATTTTCTTAGTCATTAGTTTCCCAAACCCTCATTAGATTCCTTTTTCATTTCTTTAATTAGGAAAAACATCCCCCGTACACATGTTGCCTGATCCCCTAGTTGCACCAGAAAATCAATTTATCAATTAATTAAATTTTCTTATTTCCCTCACCCACCTAAAAGCATTTCTAAAACCACTCCTCAGTGTCCCATTATTCCCTTACAATTCTTAAATGATTTACACCTTACTTAATTCCTAGTTGAGTTCATAAATAGAAAGTTCCAAAGGCTAGATTCCTTACTAAGTTAGACATTCCCCTTTTTCCTTAAGTTTCCCCTTTTCTTTAGGTTTCCCTTTTTCTTTAAGTTTAACCTTTTTTCTTTTAACTAAAAATCATATTTAGCAAGTGTAGAAAAACAACCATTTACCCTTTTAGCAAATTTAATCCTCGATTATAATTTTTACTTTAATAATTAAAGTTTGAATTTCTTTACCCCCTTCTTGTTAAATGTCTAATTATTTTTTTTGTTCACAGGTTCTACTTAGACCTAGGTTTTAAATTCACTAGGATTGGTGAGAGTTCTTAAGGGGATTTTTTTGTATTAAACTTACTCATCACATCATTCATTTTAAGGTCGACCAGGTCCTAAGGAGGCACATTTTTCTAGGCACTAGGTGTATTCACTTACCAGTTAAAATTGTGATGTGCCCTTCATGACGCACTACGTGATCCAAGGGTGTCACTTGCCTCTTTCTATTTTATTTGCATGACATTCCCTTCAAGATGCACTACGTTCTCCAAGGGTTCCACTCGCCTCTTGATTTAATTTCATAGACGTCAAACCCCTGGAGTCAATACTCCGTCAGGTGATCTTGTGGGAGACTAATGGCTTCTAAGGAATAAGGACCATGCCTTATTCAATGCCCCTTCGAATCATCGTGAGCGACTGTCACAGTCTACTCTCATGACATCGTGGGTATTCTCGAAATAGGTAATCATTAACCTACAGTTCAAGGCATGTCGGGAGTGCTAGTAGGTTATGGCAAGATTGTTGCCACACCTCTCCCTCAATGCCTCTGGTTGTCTTGCATGACCCCTTTACTCAAAATGTGAGTCTGGTCGGAAAGATATCGTCAGCCTACATCCATCAACAAATCATGTCAGCAATAACAATCAACATCATAATATCTAATCATATCTACATATGTCGCATCAACAAAATTCAAACCCTAAAAGTCCACTCCCTGACTCGATCCAGAGTCCCAAGAGTTTCCTCGATGCCTCAACATCCTCAACATACAGATTCCTCCACACTCAGGAGAACCCATTCAATATCACCTGCCGATGTAAACACAACAAAAACACCATATCATCAAATTCACAATGTCTCATAATCATAATCAAAATAGCCAATAGTATAATGACCCAGATCACTTGCATGCAAGTGTCCTCAAAGAATAAGTTTGTTCAGTGCACGCAAGAGCGGGATGTTACATACACCCACTCTTGTTTTAAACTTCGTCCTAAATTTTCACAATATGTAAGTGCCAAAATAAAGTGTATCACAGTATCACATGTCTAGCTATTAAACAAAAATGGAAACTGCAGACGCATATCATATGTGTCCTCCGAGGTCATCGAGTGTGGACTATAGTTGTCCCACTAAACCTTGACTTGATTTATTGTTCGAGGCTGTAGTTGTCGAATGCGATGGTCTAGGATGTGGATTGGCTCCCTCGTAGGATCACCCTCATCTGATACCTGTAAGGAAATCAAGTCAATAACATGTGTAGCATCACTAACATAATGTCTCAATTGAGATACGTGAAAAACATCATGCATACGCCTCAAAGAATCAGGCAAGGCTAGTCGATAGGCCACGGTCCCCTTCTTTTCCACAATCTAGAAAGGTCCCATGAACCTAGGAGAGAGTTTATCACCCTTTCCAAACTTGATCGAACTCTTCTGCAGTTTCACCCGCAAGAAGATTCGATCGCCAACTTCATAACTACGATCAATATGACGCGTTTCGGAATAACTCTTCTATCGATATTGCGCTTCCTTTATCCTTTGTCTTATGGTTTTTATTTGGTCTTCCATTTCTTGGATTGCTTCAAGTCCCACCAGGACCCTATCCTCAAGTTGATCCCAACTCAAAGGCGTCTGACATGGTCGCCCATAAAGAAACTCGAAAGGCGTCATCTTAATGGTGCTTTGATAACTGTTGTTATATGAAAACTCTACAAGTAAAAAGAATTTTTCCCAACACTTATGTTGGTCCATCACATACATATGCAACATATTCTCCAAGATTTGGTTTTTTATCTCAGTCTTCCCATCTGTCTCTAGATGATACGCGGTACTAAATTTAATTTGGGTTCCCAAGGCCTCTTAGAAACTAGTCCAAAATCGTCCTGTAAACATCGATCCTCTATCGGATATAATCCTCTTAGGCACGCCATGCAGCCTCACAATCTCACTGATGAAAACTCTAGCTATGTCAAGTGATTGATACGTCATACTCACATGGATAAAATGAGCACTCTTCGTCAGAGTGTCGACTACCAAAACAATCGAGTCGTTTCTCCTTGCCATAAGTGGCAATCCAACAATGAAATCCATCGAAATGACCTTAGGATTCTGATTCTAGAATAGCGTTTGTTTGTACTAATCTTGTTGGATGTCTATGTTTAGCCTTAACCTGCTGACATTCGAGACATCTTGCCACGTAGTTGACTATGTCTGCCTTCAATCCCTTCCAGAAGAATAAGGGTTTAAGGTCTTCCATCATGTTCATGACTCTAGGATGAGACATGTACACTGCTCTATGAGCCTCATTTAGGATCAAACTCCTCAACTCGTCGTTGGGTGGTATGTAAATTTGATTTTTAAATCTCAATAATCTATCGTTGTCCAATGTAAATCCTTCAAATTTTGGTACCATCATTGTGTTTTGTCTCATAAAATCCTTGACCCCTTTGTACTAGTCATCGTCGCGCTGTAAAGTTAGAATATTTTAATGTAGATTTGTTTGAAGAGGCATCATCGAAAATATGTGTGGTCTTTGGCTCAACGCATTATCCAGTCTGTTCATTGTTCCCTTTATGTAGGTGATCTCAAAATCATACTCACTAAGCAGTTCCAACAAATGTCGTTGCCGTGCATTCAAGTCTCTTTGCGTAAAGATGTGTTGTGGTCCACAGTGGTCCGTTTTTAGTTCGAATTTCCACCCAATAAGGTAGTGTCTCCAAACTCTCAAGGCATAAACAATGGCTAACAACTCCGAATCATGCATTGAATAGTTCTCCTCATGCCTTCTCAACTTTCTTGATATGTAAGATATCACTCAACTATATTGCATCAAGACTCCGCCTAATCCTTCCTTGGATGTGTCAGTGCATACCAAGAAGTCCGCATCCATGTTAGGGACTTTTAGTATCGATGCTGTCATCAAGATCTCCTTGAGCCTCCAAAATACCTTCGCGCATTTCTCGGACCAAACAAACTTCTTTTTCTTCTTCTACAATTCCGTGATCAGATTAGCTATCTTCGAAAAACCCTCGACGAACCATCGATAGTATTTCGCTAAACCCATGAATCTATGCACTTCGAGGACATTCGTTGATGCAGGCCACTCCATAATAGCCTCAACCTTTGTTGGATCCTCAACGATACCTTCGTCGGAGATGACATGCTCTAAGTAGTGAATCTTCGATTGATAAAACGAGCATTTAGACAATTTGCCATAGAATTTGTTCTCTCTTAGACACGGTAGTACCATGCGCAAGTGCTCATCATGCTCCTCCATCATCCGAGAGTAAATCAAAATATCGCCCATGAATACTTGGACGAACTTGTTCAAGTACTCACGGAACACCCCGTTCATCAAACTCATAAATACCCCTGGGGCGTTCGTCGGTCCAAATGGTAAGACAGTAAACTTGTAATTTCCAAACCTCGTCTTAAAGGCAGTATTGGGGATGTCATCCTCCTTGATCTGTAACTGGTGATACCCTGATCTCATTTCAATCTTTGAAAACACCGTCGCACCCTTCATCTTATTAAACAGAACATCAATCCTTGACAACGGATATTGATTCTTGATCATTGTCTTGTTCAATTGACGGTAGTCAATGCAGAGTATCCATGACCCATTCTTATTCATTATGAAAATAATAGGCACACCCCAAGGTGACACACTTGGATGTATAATTCCTAGATCGAACAACTCCTTCAGTTGCATTTTCAATTCCTATAACTCCAGGGTCGACATTCGATAAGGTGTTCTTGCTATCGGTTCAGTTCCCGGTTTTAGGTCTATGGTAAATTCCAATTGCCTCTCAAGCAACAACCTTGGTAACTCCTCTAGGAAGGCATCCACAAATTATAGTACTATCGAAATTTTTTCTAGTCCTTCTGCCATGCTCTTTTCGTTTAAAGCAAGGATCGCATAAATCTTGCATCCCTTGTGCATGCTCTTCCGTAGCTGCAAGGAAGAGATGAACCTCAAGGAAAATCCATGGTTCCAACCTACAATCACGTGTCTATGTTCCTCATCATTGACCAAACTCAATTGTTTCATCTTGCAGTTGAGTATCGCATCATGCAATTCCAACCAGTCCATACCAATCACGATGTCATAAGACCCTAAGATCGTGACGTACAGGTTGGCCCTTGTGAAAAAATTTCTCAGGTTAAGGCTATAGCCCGTAACCTTCCCTCCAACCTTTTGTTTGGCTCATGAAGCCATTTATACAAAGCTAAATGTGTCATGTTCAACTGCCTTTACCTTCATTCTCTTTAGTGGTGCACTAGAAATAAAACTCTCTATAGCACCTCGATCTATCAAAATACTAAGGGTCTGGTCAACGATGGTACCTGACGTCTTGAGCACAGTCGACTGGTGCTCTTCCTGGTGGTTATTCACCGCTGCATGGATTCGATGGGCCTTGCCCAAATATCCCACGGTAGTGGGTCTGATTGATCCAGATGCTCGGGTCCTCTCCACTAGGAAGTCACTCTAGTAATATGGCTATCTGCATGTCCAATACCCTTTCTTCAGTTGAGTAATCTTGGTACCCGAAGTAGAAGTTGACGACCCATCAGCCTGGAACCCTGGCCTGTTGCATTGAACATCCCTAAACTGCTACTGTTGTGGTCGACGTTGCAGTGTGCTCTGTAAGGAATCCGCTGCTGAGGCATTGGTCATCGAGGTGTAGTGAAAGTAGATCCTCTCTGGAAGCCATGATGTCCTAATGAATTTCTAGCTGGCGTTTGATGTTGTTGTGCACCAAATGACACCTGTCCCACTGGTCTCGCTGGAGTCATTCTTTGACCCCTCTTGATAATCTCCTCCTCTGCTATGAGGGCCTTATGAACAACATCATGCAAGGTTTGAAGCATCAAAAATACAAGGCCAACTGTCAGCAAAACAATTTCACCCCACACGGATACCACTACTACCACGCTCAGAAATGGCAGAGCATAAAATCAGGAATCTGCCACATGGCCCCAAAAATATGTACCTGCATTCACATTGTACCATGCTCTATATGCTCTAGGTAGGCATGATGGATGAGATCTGTTGTAAACAAAAGATACAACCATGATTTAATAATAAAATATTACAATTAAACTATAAAAACAACAGCTAAAACCAAGAGTGGGCACAGGGATTGGCACCCAAAACCTTCGATGGGGCACATGCCCAATAACCGCAGGAGGGAGGTATTTATTTAGTGCTAAAAATTTATTGGGTCCTTTAAGACTAATCTTTATTCTAATCAAGTCACAGCCAAATTCACTGCAATATTAACTTAATGTCCAACCTAAGGCTCGAGCCAAGCAATGAAAACACTCATACAAGGTGCAAGTTAGAGCCCAAAAGGGACCAAAGACTATTCACAATTGACCGTCCATTACATTGTTTCCACCTACAAGGGTCAGTCGCTTGGTACAACTATCCTGGTGTGCCGTGAAGGATCACCTCTCCTCCTCAATTGTATAAGTTACATAAACAGTTCAAACACATCAGAGAGGTGGAGGGACCTACTAATGTTGGAAGGGAATACTAACATCCTAGAGCTGCCACGAGGTAAACGTCCAAAAATGACCATGTTCACTTCAGAACAATCCATTTCTTGGCCCAGATGACTTGGGATTCCTCGAACCCTGAAAACGAAGATTCATAAGGTGCATTTACAGATATGTGAAGCAAAAAAGAGAATATCGTTGTTATTTTTTGAGGTAAAATTTGAGGTAAGAGCTGAGGACTCCACGCAAAACACAAAGAAAAGGGCACCACACAAACACTGAGTTAAAGGGGTAATACGCAGAAAAAAAGGAGTGGTTTTTTGGGTAAAGTGCGGGTCACAGAGCCCTTGGCTTCCCCAAAATCAGAGAAACTCACTGCATAAAAATGATGGGCAAAGGAAATAGGCGCAGATCCCTGGGATCCCAAAAACACTGAGAATAAGAAGAGAAAACTGATGTGCAGAAGTGGGGAAAATGTTGAGTGAAAACAGAATAAAAATCGTAGTGCATTAATGGAAAAATGTTGTATAAAGAAGGAAATCACAACCATAATACTAATCAAATAGATAAAGATTTTATCGACTGTTCATTACAACATTAGAGGGAACTGAACGTCATTCCACAAAATTCCAGATCGATTAAATACTATGTCTATATAATAAGAAGTTCAGATAACAAGTAGTTAATGCATCCAATAACATCTAATAACTGGCGTACCAGGAAGTCACAGAAATAGAGATTTAGCTACCCTTCAACAAATGTACACATGCGTACATTCGCCATGATGATTATTCACATACAAAAAATTTACTAAATCATTTTACACAAATTACACATGTGTTCCTTCGACATTATAAAAATGCATACACATGAAATTCTAACTATTATTCAATACAAAATATGCACATGTGTACCGTAGCCAAATGCAAAGAACCGGAAGTGATTGTCCCACGCTCATGCTCTGTCCAACTCCAACTTGTCGATCGATGAGACCTCACCGGTACCTCCAAGCCAACGCTAGGGGTACTCTTCTTCCCCCTGAGCCCCTCGATCCGAAAAGGGGCCACGCACACAATACCAGAGAATGTTATCACCCAGCTCGCCTCGCAAGGTTGAGCTACCACTCATTACCTGAGCTAGGTATCCNACAAGTGAAAACTCAGTCAGGAAATTTTTTTGGCAGCGTAACGTTACACAAGCAAAAATTTGATCCATACTCCCCCTCCACCATCCATTTTATAGAATTTCTTAATGATTAGTTTCTCAAACCCTCATTAGATTCCTTTTTCATTTATTTAATTAGGAAAAACCTCCTTGGTACACATGTCATCTGATCCCCTAGTTACACCGGAAAATCAATTTATTAATTAATTAAATTTTCCTATTTCCCTCACCCACCTAAAAGCGTTCCTAAAAACGCTCCTCGGTATATCATTATTCCCTTACAAATATTAAATGACTTACGCCTTACTTAATTCCTTGTTGTGTTCATGAATAGAAGGTTCCAAAAGCTAGGTTCCTTACTAAATTAGGCATTCCCCTTTTTCCTTAAGTTTCCCCTTTTCTTTAAGTTTCCCTTTTCCTTTAAGTTTCCCCCTTTTTCGTTTAACTAAAAATCAAATTTAGCAAGTGTAGAAAAACAACCATTTACCCTTTTAGTAAATTTAATCCTCCATTATAATTTTTACTTTAATAATTAAATTTTGAATATTTTTACCCCCTTCTTGTTAAATGTCTAATTATTATTTTTTGTTGAGAGGTTCTACTTAGACCTAGGTTTTAAATTCACTAGGCTTGGTAATAGTTCTTAAGTGGTTATTTTTTTATTAAACTTACTCATCACATCATTTATTTTAAGGCCGACCAGGTCCTAAGGAGGCACATTTTTCTAGGCACCAAGTTTATTCACTTACCAATTAAAATAACAAGGGTTCCACTTTCCTCTTTCTATTTTATTTGTGAAACGTCCCCTTCAAGATGCACTACATGCTCCAAGGGTGTCACTCGCCTCTTGACTTAATTTGGTAGATGTGAAACCCCTGGAGTCAATACTTCGTCAGGTGATCTTGTGGGAGACTAAGGGACTCTAAGGAATAAGGACCTTGCCTTACTGCATGCCCCTTAGAATCATCATGAGCGACTTTCATAGCCTTCTCTCATAGCATCGTGGGCCTTCTGGAACTAGGTAATCATTAACCTAAAGTTTGAGCCACGACGGGTGTGCTAGCAGGCTGTGGCAGGGCTACTACCACACCTCTCCCTCAATGTCTCTGTTTGTCATGCATGCCCCATTTACTCCAAATGTGAGTCTGGTCGGTAAGCTATCGTCATCATGTATCCATAAACGAATCATGTCAGCAATAACAATCAACATCATAATATCTAATCATATGTACATATGTCACATCAACAACAGTCAAACCCTAACAGTCCACTCCCTGACTTGATTTGAAGTCCCAAGAGTTTCCTTGATGCCTCGCCACCCTCAACGTCCAGAGTCCTACACACTCAGGAGAACCTAGTTAATATCACCTGTCGATGTAAACACAACAAAAATACAATATCATCAAATCCACAATGTCTCATAATCATAATCAAAAAAACCAATGGTATAATGATTCAGATCACTTGCACGCAAGTTTCGTCAAAGAATAAGTCTTCTCAGTGCACGCAAGAGTGGGATGTTACACATACAAAAATTAACTGAACTTTATGTGATTCAGGTTGCTTCAATAATTCAAACTGTCACACACTTGTCCAAATTGCTTGGGGTGTCTTCATCAAAATTGCAGGTTGATTTCCTCATGCTTTACGAGGACAAAAAGATGGTTGGGGCTTCTTGTTTTAAACTTATGGTCACACATCAAATTGATGGTCTCTTTACTAGGTCCGGTCTAGATTGTTCAAATTACCAAGTCAAGTTCCTTGAATGGGAAGACACACAGGTCATAAGATTTGTGTGTTCAAACTTCTATTTCACATCGGGTTCATTCCTTTACCGGAACTACTGGAACTCGGATGCCTTCAAATTGTCTTTCCCCATGCTTCAAACTACAATCTATTTTCCACACATTCAACTTTCAAACTGGAGGTTTGTATTTTTCAGATCAACTTTCTGTAACATCCTCAAACATTAAACATTTTAATTAATAATTTCCATTTATGGAAATTTGTGTTTGAGTTCATTTAGACAATTTACTTTTATAATTTGAATGATTGTGAAATATTTTAACTTTCCAACCGTCCTCTTTGGATGGACAATTGTAAGAGATATTTTTTTTAAATATAATAAATGAAAAAATTTAGACAATTAGAAGATATAGTATATATATATTTATATATGCCACTCTTTAACTACATTTTCAAAGAAGAAATCCATTCCCTTTTAAATAGATAAAATCCTCTTTTGAAAAACAAATTGTAGGTAGTTTTATCCAATATAATTACATACATTTATTGGAAGGGATTTATAATGATGAAACTCGAATAACTTTTTCTTATATTAACTAAGATTTCATAGCAATGTTCTTCAACCTATAGGAATCAAAACAAGGGTGATTAGTATGGCGTAAATTGTAAGTTAAGAATGAAGGAAAAATATTTAATGATAGCTGGATTTACCTTACTTCCCCAAAAGTTATCTTTCCTTGTGAATTCAAGAACATGTAATTCCCTTCCTGCAGGGTGAAACATGTTATTCTAATTAATATTGTTGTAGTATGGACTACAAAGGTGATAATGAAAGGTCGCACTATCATTTAAAATAGAATAAAATTGAGTACCTATGTCGACCTCATGATTTGGATATGAATCTTGAAGGAGCCAACGAAGCAAAAAAATGGAGGACACTCCACTAATGTCTGATGGGTTCCCCGGTAAAATAAAAAGGACCCATCCTTAAAATAATATCCAAATAAATTTATTAAATATAATATCATAAAGCAACAATAAATTATAGCGTATTATGCACGATAACATGGTAAGTTATTAATCTCTTACACAAGATTACTCAGAATATTATTAGTCAAAATAAATATGATTAGCATATTATCACTATATAAAAAAAGTAATCCAATTTTCGAGTACCTTACACATCCATGCTATCATAAAAATCATAATCTAAAGAATATCAAAGAGATATAAACGAAGGAGTAAACTGATGTGATCTCAAACACAAACAAAAAGTTTAAGTAATAGAAAGGCTCCAAATATTTGCCTCTAAATTGTAAAATGACTACATAGGGGCGTATATAACTAGAACAAAACCTTGTGGATGCCTTTGGCTGACTTTGTCCTAACATAAAATTTGAAGGTAGACATTCAAGAATGTGTATTGAATAATCTCGGTAGAAATGATAGGTCTGTGGTTTCGGGGAACCCTTGGAGTTACCATATACCATTAACTCAAACTCATTTCTACGTAGATATAACATAGATGGTTATTAAAAATTGTTTCAGTCATTCCTATCACAGGATAGACATATTATAAAACTATAGTTTTAGTCTTAAATGCTTCAACATTCAAAGAAAACTAAACAACCATTTCTTTGATAGATAAAACAAAAGAAGATTGTCCCAAAAACATTGGCATTTGATTCAAGACCTCACTTGTTTGAGATTTTCAAAGTAAAAATTACTAAGGGTTAGATATATCTATTTGTAAATATCTATGTGATATTTCTCATATATAATGAAATACCTCTGACACTGATAAAAACAAAACCTGCGACGTCTTTTTACACAAGTTATGAGGAGTGTAAATAAACAAAAAAGAATAGGAGAAGAAACAGGTAAAATCCTAAATTTAAAGGATAATTTCTGAGTAACGAGGTAGATTAAGAACGATATCATTTCCAAAAAATTTTAATAGAACCATCTTAATTGAATAATATAACGGTCGATGGAATCGATGAGGTGAACCGTGAGCTCCGGAAAGGAGCTTAACACATTAAACTAATTCTGAGATTAAAATGTAGCATCTTGATATGAAACCAAGTTGGAGAACAAGTTATATAGTATCCTTAGAAGGAGATATCCAGATGAACAATAATATGAGCTTATCAATGTGTAAAAGAAATAGGAATCAAATATAAGCCTCACTTTCTGGTCATGAAATACAAGGAGAATCCTCAAGCCAATAATATGTACTGCACTCAGTAAGAAGGGTTCATATTTATTAGACTGTAGAGAAGTCCTCTGAACATGGAAATGCGGACTCACGTGATTGGTGTAAACCATGGAGTAGCAGACCAGGCATGCAAGTTTTTAAATGAGTAGTGGGGTGTGTACTTTACAACAATCATCTCACTTCAAACTCAACTAGAGTACCACTTGCTAGTTGTAAACATTGAAGTAATCCAACCATCGTATTACTAATCTGTTTGATGTATCAAGAAAACCATGAAACCTTGGGGTTTTAGTAAACCTATATCCTCACCTTGTTGTAGGATTTTAGGTCATGAAGACTTAATATTTTTGTTTCATGGTATTATTTATTACCATAGAAAATTGACTATAATAGGATTCATAAATGATTTTTTAGTTATGAACAAAGTGATGACAATAAGACAAATCTTGTAGCAAAGGATTCATTCTTTTGCATGATCATAATCTATTTGTACATATTTGATAATGATTTCAATTGTTATATAAAAACGAATAGTGGGTATTGTAGGCATGTTAAATATGGTATCAGAGCTATAGGTTGCAATGCTCAAACCTTGATGGGCACTAGAATGAAGTATAAATTGTTTGAAGGAAAAACTAACAGAGTAAAATTGTTCATTGTTACAAACAAAATATTTATTCAAGAATTGTAATCATGTCGCACAAAATGAGGAAGAGTAAAAACAAGAAGAAAATAATAATCAACAACTTCCTAGAGATCCAAAACATCTTAGTGAAAGTAGTTCAACAACACATGTTCTAGAAACAATGAGGAACCTTATTGTAGAGTTACAAAATTTTACGGTAGATAATGAAAAATTGAAGAAAGAAGGAAGAACAATAGGAAATAAATGAATTTTTTCTACAAAGTATGGGAATGAAAAAGAGTCCAAAGAATAATGACATGGATGAGGAAGTTGGTAAAAATTCTATAAAAGATTCAAGAAAATAAACTGAAAAAGATAACAATTCATCTCATGATACACACATGACTAAAAATAAAGTATCTACAGTGAAGAGAAGAAAGAAAATGGATCACTTAGATGGAGAATTTAACAAAATTAAACCTTCAACATTTGATGGAGAATTTAGAACTAGGAAAGGCAGAAGCTTGGTTATTAGATATAAAGAAGTATTTATATATGTATAATTACTCTAGTAATATGAAAGTGAGGATGACCATCTATAATATGAAAGGTAAATCTAGTATATGGTGGCAGGACTTAAAGTTAGCCAAGGGTTTAAAGGAAAAGAAAATGGAATGGGAATATTTTAAGAAAAAATATTTATCTTAAAGTTATTATGAAAGACAAACCAAATAATTTTATGAGATAAAGTTAGGAAAGATGTCTATGGAAGATATGATTACCAAATTTATAGAACTGTTAAGGTTCGTACCTTACATAAAAGATGAAAAAGTGAAATTTTACAGATTTTTAAGTTGTTTACCTTAGTCATACAAAGATAAAATAGAGTTTGATAATCCAAAAACCTCGAATGAAGTATTACAAAAAGAAAAAATATGTTATGAATAGTACAAACAACTGTCTGAAAAATAAAAAAAGCATGTAGAGAAAAGAAACAAGACAAGATTAATCAAAGAAAGAAAAGCTTCCAACCACCGCCTTTTTGTAATATGTCTAAAGGTTATCAAGGAAAATATTTTTCCAAAAATTCACCACAAATACACGAAGGAAATCAATAAGTCAATATGGGATTTAAGAAAACATTTGCTAACCCTAGAGAACCATTAAAATTCTGAGAATGTGGTGAACCACATATATTGAGGAATTGTCCACACAGAAACTCTACAAATATAATGGTTCAAAATATTCAAGAAGTTTCAAAAGTTGGAGACATTGACAAAAGTCTTCATACAATCAATGTTGCTCTAGATGAGAGACATGAAGATCATCAATCTACCATTGTGGAAATTGAAGCTAAAATTCATGATAGAAAAGTTTATATTTTAATAGACATAGGGGAAAGTTTGAGTTATATTACTCAATCTTTGGTAGACTAATGTAATGTGGAAAAAGTAAAACATTCTAAATCTTGGTTGGTATAATTAGAAACCGGTGCTAAAACAAAGGTAATTGAGTTCATTTCTAGTTGTAAATTAGAAATAAGTGGTCATAATACTAAGGTGAGTTTAAATATATTACCTTTAGGATCATATGATATACTTATAGGTATGGACTCGTTGGAGGTGCACACATTTTTGCTTGACTGTTATGAAAAATCATTCACATACAAAGATGAAAATGATACAACAAGAACAATTAAGGGAATTAGTAAGCGTGTTTCTATAAGAGAAATATCATCCTTACAATTGAAGAAGTACATTAGAAAAGGTATGAAGCTATATGTTTTTCAGGTGATGAATTTACTAAATGAATAAAGAAAACCTAAGTTAGAATATTGTGTTGTTCTTCAAGAATTTTGGGATGTATGTGCAGAAGAAATACTAGAACTACCTTTGTAAAGAAAGATATATTTTTCTATTGATTTGCTACCTAGATCTACGCCAATATCAAAGGCACCATACAAAATGAGTGTCCCTTAATTCACTAAGTTAAAATCCAACCACAAATTATTGGGCAAAGGATATATTAGACCAAGTGTTTCTCCATGGGGACCACCGATAATATTTTTCAAAAAGAAATATGGAACCCTCAGGTTGTGTATTGACTATCATCAACTGAATAAAATGAAGATTAAAAACAAGTATGCCTTACCAAGAATTAATGATCTATYTGATTAAGTTGGAGGAGAAAAAGTATTTTCTAAGTTGGATTTAATATCTGGTTATCACCAAATAAGAATAAAGGATGAAGATATGAACAAAACAACTTTGAGAACACGTTATGGACGTTACGAGTTTGTAGTAATTYCTTTTGGAATTACAAATACATCGACAACTTTTATGTTCTTGATGAATATTATATTAAAAAAATACTTAGACAAATTTATATTGATATTTATAAATGATATATTAATTTATTCGAAGTCTGAAGAAGAAGATGAGGAACATTTGAAAATAGTATTACAAACTCTATGTGAACATAAGTTGTATGTTAAGTTCAACAAATGTAAATTTTATCAAAATAAATTACAGTATGTGGGGCATGTGATTTTAGAGGAAGGAATACCAGTAGATCCAGAAAAAATTAAAGCTATTATAGAATGGCTTGTACCTAAAAACGTAGTAGATATACGATCTTTTATGGTAATTAGAAGTTATTACAAATATTTTATTGAAGGTTTTTCAAAAATTGCATACGTTATTAAATCATTGTAGAAAAAAGGAGGGAAGTTTCTCTGGTATCAGAAATGTCAAGGAAATTTAGACATATTAAAGGGATTACTAACTATATCACCTATTCTCAAAGTGGTTGATCCTTATAATTTTTTTTTTTTTTTGTGGATGCTAGTAAAGAAGGTTTAGGAGGTGTATTGTTGCAAGATGGACATGTAATTTGTTATGAATCTCGGATATTAAAGGAGGAGGAATGAGATTATGAAACTCCTAATCTTGAATTAGCATCTCTGATTCATGCACTAAAAATGTGGCGACACTACTTTATTGGAATGATTTTTTTGTTATTAATGGATAGTAGTGGTGTAAAAAAATGGTTTAGTCAAAAAGATCTTAATGCACGACAAGAAATATGGTTAGCCTTTTTAAGTGATTTTGATTTTGAAATCCAACATATTAAAGGGAAGGAGAATAAAGTAGCGGATGCACTTAGTCGAAGAGCTAGTGCAATCTATGAGGTAAGCATTAGTAAAACCAAAAGTGATTTTAAAGACAGAATTAAACATACAAGCGTAAATGATGTTGAATATGTCAAAACAATACATAAACTGTTGAAAAATGAAAGACATTCAAATGGGACGAAATATAGTGTTGACAAAGATGGAGTATTATGGTTCAAAGATAGAATTTATGTGCCTAATTCTATTGATTTAAATTTGTTAATTTTAAGTGAGATGCATATGAAGACCTATTTTGGTCATCCTTATGAGAAAATAATAACAACTTTGAGGAAACAATTTCAGTGGCCTAATATAAAATTTGAAACAACTCAATATTTATCTAAATGTTTAGAATATTAATAGGTGAAGGTGGAGCATCAACATCCAACAGATTTATTACAACCTTTACCTATTCCAGAATGGAAATGGGAAGTTATTTCTATGGATTTCATTACACGTTTTCCTAAAACTCAAAGACAACACGACTCAATTATGGTAGTAATTGATAATTTAAGTAAGTTTTTTCATTTTATACCTGTGAAATCTACTTATAAAGTTATTAATATCGCATAAATTTTCATGAAATAAATATTTAGGTTGCATGGAGTGCCTAAAGTGGCTATTTCAGATAGAGTTGTTAAGTTTACATCAAATTTCTAGAATACTTTGCTTGGAGGTTTAGAAACTCATCTGAATTTTAGCACAAGTTATCATCCGCAAATGTATGAACAAAAACAGCGTAAAAACCATATTATTGAAGATATGGTATGCGTGTATGTAAGTGAGAAACCAACTAAGTGGGAAATTTACTTCCACTTAGTTGAGTTTTCATACAAAAACGATTATCAAGACTCAACAAAAAAGATTCCCTTGGACATTTTGTATGGAAGAAAATGTACGACTCCAGTCACTTGGGATAACCTAGTTTATCGACTAATGGTTGGAACATATATGATCCAAGAAATGGAACAAATAGTTAGAAAGGTGCAACAAAATTTAAAAGTTGCACGTGACGAACAAAATTTTTATGCAGATGAGAAAAGGCCAAATAAAGAGTAGAATGTTGAAGAACATGCTTAACTTAAAGTTAAAGTGAAAAATATTTCACTAATATAAGGAAGTTGTTCTAAATTAGCACCAAGTTTTTGTGGAATTTCTAAAGTATTAGAAGGAGTTGGACCAGTAGCATACCAACTAGCACTTCATGCTAACTTAAACATTTATAATGTCTTTCATATTTCATTGTTAAAAAAATCCATTCATGCTCATACTTACATTATTAATTGGAACATGATGCACGTAGAACTAGAAGGCGAGTTCCAAGTGGAACCTCTGCGCATTTTAGACAAGACAGAAATGATACTTTGGAACAGAGACATCACCCAGGTAAAGGTGCAATGGAAGCACTGTTGATTAATTAGGTTGGTTTTCATTGATGTCAACCCTTGAAGAAAGTCTGGTAGAGAATTCTGGTAGCACAAAGGTTTGGGTAATGGACCCAAGTTTGTTTGATGGATAATGATATGAGTTTTGATATATTTACAAGTAAAACTATTCTAGATGGATAGAACATGTCATGCCATTTTCGGTGGTATGTGGAACATGACATAACTCCTCACAGTTAGAGATTTATAGCCATGTGAAGTTGGATAACCCTCACGAGTCATCTAGAAGCCCCAAAAGGTCAAAGTAGTCAAAGTGTTTGCAAAGAAAAAATTATTTAAATAATTAAGTGAAGTGATGATTGTACTGTAAGTCAAAGGGGAAGCAAAATAAATTATTTAAATAATAAAGTTAATGAAGAACTTACTCATTATGGAAAGTGGTTAAGTTAAGTGGACAAGTGGTTATAAGTGGGTTAACCCTAAAAAATGAAAGTGGGCTAAGATGGTTAGAAGGTAACCCCTTGAGGAAGCTACATAAAATTATAAATAAGGGGCAAGGGTATCTCATTCAAAATACACTTGAATATCATTGAATATATATATTTTTTGAAATCTTTTATAGGCAGGTATTATTGATTGAGAAAGATACGACAGAGAAAGTGCGGCAGGAAAATTGCGGTGGAAAAAGTGCGGCATAAAAATTGCAGTAGAAAAAGTGCAACAGAAAAAGTGCGTCAGGAAAAGTGCAGAATAAAAAGTGTGGCAGGGAAAATGTGGAAGAAAAAGTGTGGCAACAAATGTGTAGCAAAAAAAGTGTGGAAAAAAAATCGCAACAAGAAAAATAAGACAAGAAAAGTGAAGCAAAAAAACAACAGCAGAAAAAGTGTGTCAGAAAAATCGCGGCAGTGGATTCGTGGCAACAAAACACTACAAGAAGAAAAAAGGGTATGGTTTTGATATGTGTAGTGTTTAATTTATGAATCAAGTTGAGGGTTTGCCTTGTAAATATGTTGGATTCCTTCTTGGCAGTTTATGGCTTGTTGTAGAGTTGATCTAAGGCAGATCTACTGAAGTTTAGTATTAGTTCATGTTTGAGGGATTTTTTTTGAGGTATGTTGCTCACGTTATTGGTACAGATAGAGGTTGTATAACAATGAGGTTCTAACACATCGTTTGAGATACATACTTGTGGTATATTGTTTGAGGTATATGTGATCATATCAGATTTGGATGATGAAATTGATGAAGGATTTTGGTTGAGGTACATGTTGGGTACATGGTTGAGATAAGTAGTTGATGAATTGGCACATACATGAGGTGTATAGTTGATGATGTTGATACATCTTAATGAGTCATAGTTTTTGTGTATTTGATGCATGATTGGTACATATTTGGTGTGTGGTTGATGCACTCATTGATGGTATAGGTTGGTGCATGGTTGATGCACTTGTTTATGGTACATGTTGATTATAGGTTGTTTGGACATATTATTGTGATAGGATATTTGTACAGGTTTGGTGCATGGTTGATGCATTTGTTTATGGTACGGGTTGAGGTATATGTTGATGTATGGTACATGTTAGAATAGGCTATTGGTACATGTTGTTACAGGTTGATTTGTACAGATTTAGAACAATATATATCACAGTGATAGTGTGACAGTGGTTCCATCATTCTACTTTTACATGAGGGAGGTTGGACGGGGAAAGAACAGGTGGTTGTAGCCACCTTTTGGTTGTTTTCGGAGAACATAGGGGGTTGTAGCCTCCTTCTGGTTGCATCTAGAGAATTGGGGAGTTGGAGCTTCCCTAATGTTGTAGCCTGAGAAACTAGGGGGTTGGAGCCTCCTTCCAATTGCAGCTGGAAAACAAAGGAAGTTGGTGCTTCCAATGAATGTACTTCTTAAAGACATATAAGAAAAAACACTATGTGGTTTTCTCCCTCTTTGGGTTTCCACGTAAAAAAATGGTATATTGCGTATGTGTGTGATTGATCATTCGTTTATTGTTTATTTAGTCTACAACTATTGGATGAAAATGATACATTGATATAACACTTTCATTTTATGGTGAAAAAATATTAAATTGCTCTATTATTGATTCACCCACCCTCTTAGTAATCCAACAATTAGAATCAGAGTCGGTTCCTTTAGGAAACAGTTTAACCACTGGAAGGAGATCATGGATTATTCTAAGAATGGAGTACTAATGTTTAATGGTGACAATTGTTTAAAGTATGAGATTTGGAGTAGAAGGACGAAAGTACTTTTACAAGAACGGGGACATTATATTTTCCTATTAGTTGTTACAGGATATGATAGTTCAAAAAGGAAAAAGACTGTAGCCAAGAAGGAATTGAAGAAGAATACCAAAATAACAATGGTTTTCATCTGGGAAGGATTACCTAAACTGGTAAGAGAAAAGGTTGGTAAATGTTCATCAACCAAAGAACTTTGGGATAAGTTACATGACATATATTCTTCACCCATCGTAGATTCAGAAAATGCCGAAGAAGATGAAGATACAGATCATGAAGAATTATGTTCACCATGTCAAATATATTCAGAAGATGAAGATTACATAATCACCATAGGTATGTTTTTTTCCTTTAAATGTGAAAAATTCAGACATCTTGAAATAGAATTCCATGAAGGAAATGAGACAGAAAAACTAATTGAAAAGGAAGACAATTATGAAGCAGAATTGATTAGTGATTTAGATGAACTAAGAGAAGAAAACAAATGACTCAAGAAATAATTGATGAAACAAAATGAAAGTGTTCACATTTTTGAAGAAGCGAAAAGAACAAAATAAGTCATGAAGTCTTAGATAATGAAGAAAGAAGAAGAGGTTGAGAAGCTTGAAGAATAAGTTGTCACATTGAGAAGTGAAATAGTCAAGCTCAACTAGAACATTCAAGAGATAGAAACATCCACATCATTTATATAGAATGAAGAGAAGCACTCTAGGTTGCTAGAAAAGAAGATTAATGAATAAAATAGAAAGACTTATGCAGAAGTACTGAAAGGAAGGAATCATGGTCAACCAGAATCTAAGAAAACTATTGAAGATACATCTTCAAGAAGACCATCCATGTTGAAGCCACAAAAAAGTTTCAATAATGATCATGATGAGTCAAGGCAAAAATTCAGAAGGACTACGGCACAAAGAAGATCATTCACTCCCAGGTATGCAAATTTCTTTTATGGTCATTGTTTTTATTGTACTAGCTTTGGACATAGGGTTGGAGATTGCAGGGATTATCAAAGAAATGTCTATGTGGCCTCATGTAACATTGAATGTTACAAATTTCATAACTATGGATACATAGTTAGTGATTGTAGAAGCATGATCGATACTTCCATGAAATAGAACATTTATATCATATATAAGAAAGTATGGATAAGAAAACATGAAGAACAGGTGAACAAAGACCATGTCCCAGAGATCACAAGATTGGCAATAAAACGAGATGAAAAAAATTCTATAGAGAAAAAGAAATACATCAGATACAGAAAGGTTTGGAAAACAATTGAAATAAAAGGATAGGTAAATAAGGAACATTATGAAGATATTGTCTTTCAAGCATTGTAGTGAAAGATGAATACAGAGACATAAAAAAAGAAGTCAAACCTTAGAGAGATGATGAATCTACCAATGGAGATGATGATGAATACACATCAAAGAAGGAATTTTTTTGAGCCATATGGCTTAGAGAATCTCAGGTAACATGAATATTAGACAGGGGGATTCTATGTGATAGTTGTGACAGACCAAAGAACCATCCTTTGAGCATCTTGTAGAGTTTGAATAGATAGATCCAGAAAAGTCAATTAACAGAAGTAAAATAAGTTGTAGTAGTGAATACTTCATGATGGTACAGTGATAAATGGGTCAAAATTATGGACAATGTGTAGTAGAGTCTTGGACATTATGGACAGAGATGGATCCATAAGAACACTTATCAGGTTTGGATAGATATATGACAATGGAAGAGAGCATGAATTCATAAATTGGCTTAGAGAGTGGTTGAGAGACAAAAGAATATTATCATAATGGATTATAATTACACATGAAATGGCTCGAACAATGCTAATGGATTCAAAATTGACAGATATTTTTTGGACACATGCAGTTCATACAACAGTTCACATTAAAAATAGACTAATTCTCAGAAACAACAATGACAAAGCTTCCTACGAGCTATGGAAAGGAAGACCAACAAATGTGAAGCACTTCAGAGTATTTTGAAGCAAATACTACATCAAAAGAGAAGATGGTAGAATGGGAAAGTTTGACTCTCGTGTGGACAAAGGAGTACTTCTTGGTTACTCAAGTACAAGGAAATCATACAAGTGTTACAATATGAGGTTGAACAAAGTTGTGGAAATCATCAATGTAACAATTGATGAAAGAGGTGGACAAGAATTAAAGGAAGAAGAAAATGAATCAATGGAACAACTTTACGAAGAAGAAGAAGAAGATGAAGAAGAAGTCTGCATCAAAAAAATAGAAGGACTTAAGTTGTCAGAGAACGCAGATTACATGTGAAAATTGAAGAAGGCCTTGTATGGTCTAAAACAAGCTCCTAGAGCATGGTACTCTAGACTCGATAAATATCTACAACAAGCAGGGTTCAGAAAAGGAAGTGCAGACAACAACCTCTATGTCAAGGTAACTCAAGATAGTATTTTATTAATTGAAGTTTATGTTGATGATATTATTTTTGGAAGAAATGATAACAGGTTAAGACAGAAAATTGCAAAGGATATGCAGAATGAACTTGAAATGTCATTAATCGAAGAAATATCCTTCTTTCTGGGTCTTCATATACGTCAAAGGAACCAAGGAATTTTTGTTTCTCAAACTAAGTATATCAGAAAAATGCTAAAGAGGTTCACAATGGAAGATTGCAAACCAATTACCACTCTTGTGCAAACTAGTTGCAAGTTGAGAAAAGATGATGATTCATAGTCTACAGACCAGAGGAAATACAGGTCAATGATTGATAGCTTAATATATGTGATAGTATCCATACCAGATGCAATGCAAGAAGTTGGATAGGTGGCATGATTTCAAGAAGAAACAAAAGAATCACATGTCTTATAAGTGAAGAGGGTTTTCATATATCTCAAAGGAAAATAAGAGTTTGGATTATGGTATCCAAAAGGAAATGATCTATCACTTATTCCCTACATAGATGTCGATTGGGAAGGTTGCATTGATGATCGACGAAGCAATAGTGGAGCAGTGTTCTACTTGGGTGAGTGTTTAGTATCATGGATAAGAAAGAAACAATCATGAGTATCCTTATCTACATCCGAAGAAGAATATATTGCAGCAACAACATGTTGTACATAGGTTCTATGGATGAAACAAAATCTAACAGATATACAGGCCGAGTATGATGAGCCCATTCCAATCTATTATGATAATACAAGCGCCATCAGTATCTCAAAGAACTCAATGATGCACTCCCAGACGAAGCACATTCCAATCAAGTATCACTTTTTATGAGAACATGCTACAGAGAAGAACATCAGAGTTGAATATGTGGGCACAAAAGAACAAGTGGAAGACATCTTTACAAAACCACTTCCACGAGAAGACTTTAAATATCTTCGCCAGAGACTCAGAGTAATTTATACTCCAAAGTGAATTATTTTGAATGCGTATATTATATGTCTTAGATTTACATGAGGAAACACCATAAAGAGGATAGTTCAGGTCAGGAGATCAGTTTAAGGAAGAGTTCAGTTAGGGGGAGTATCCCCAATGACAATTCAGTTAGGGGGAGAAACCTGGGATGGAAAGATACCTTTTCCATTGATGATAAAGTGGGAGAGATTTATCAGATGCTGAGAAYAGAGGCATGGTTCCAGGGGGAGCGATGGTCACAGGAAGAACATGAGTGATATGACTKCAGTATTGCATGACATGAATTTAGTATTGCATTAGAGTGTTTCCATCAATGCCAAAGGGAGAGATTTTTGATTAATTGGGTTGGTTGGCATTGATGTCAACCCTTGRAGAAATTCCAGTAGCACAAAGGTTTGGTGAATGGAACCAAGTTTGTTTAATGGATAATGATATGAGTTTTGATATATTTGTAGGAAAAACTATTCTAGATGGATAATACATGTCATGCCATTTCCAGTGTTATGTGGAACATCACATAACTCCTCACAGTTAGATATTTATGGCCATGTGAAGATGGAGAACCCTCATGAGTCATCTAGAAGCCCCAAAAGGTCAAAGTACTCAAAGAGTTTGCAAAAAATAAATTATTTAAGTAATAAAGTGAAGTGATGAGTGTACTATAAGTCAAAGAGGATGCAAAATAAATTATTTAAATAATAAAGTTAATGGAGAACTTACTAATTATGGAAAGTGTTTAAGTTAAGTGGACAAGTGGTTATAAGTGGGTTAAACCTAAAATAAAGAAAGTGGGTTAAGATGGTTAGAAGGTAACCTCTTGAGGAAGCTACATAAAAGTATAAATAAGAGGCAAGGGCCTCTCAATCAAAATACACTTGAATATCTATTTTTGTGAAAAGTTATTTGGGCGGGTATTATTGATAGAGAAAAGTGTGGCAGAAAAAGTGAGGCAGGAAAATTGCGGCAGGAAAATTCTGACAGAAAAATTGTAGCAAAAAAAGTGTGGCAGGAAAATTGCAGTAGAAAAAGTGCGGCAGGAAAAGTGTAGTGGAAAAATGTGGCAGGAAAACTACCGAAGAAAAAGTGTGGCAGAAAAGGTGCGACAGAAAAATCGCAGCAGGAAAAGTGCAGCGGAAAAACCGTAGCATAAAAAGTGTTGCGGAAAAATTGCGGCAATGGATTCGCGACAACAAATCCGCGGCAACAAAACGTTACAAGAAGAAAAAAGGATATGGTTTTCATATGTGTAGTGTTGAACTTATGAATCAAGTTGAGGGTTTTCATTGTAAATATGTTCGATGCCCTCTTGGGAATTTATGGCTTGTTGTAGATTTGATCTGAGTTAAATCTACTAAAGTTTAGTATCGATTCATGTTTAAAGGATTTTTGTTGAGGTATGTTATTGAATTTGTTGGTATAGATAGAGGTTTTATAATAGTGAGGTTCTAGCACATCGTTTGAGGTACAGACTTGTGGTATAGTGTTTGAGGTGTATGTGATCAGATCAGATTTGGATGATGAAATTGCTCAGGGCTTTTGGTTGAGGTACATGTTGGGTATATGGTTGAGACAAGTAGTTGATGAGTTGGCACATACATGAGGTGTATAGTTGATAATGTTGATACATCTTGATGAGTCATAGTTTATGTGTATTTAATGCATGATTGGTACATATTTGGTGCATGGTTGATGCACTTATTGATGGTACATGTTGAGGTACAGGTTGGTGCATGGTTGATGCACTTGTTTATGGTACAGGTTGATTACAGGTTGTTTAGACAGGTTATTGTGACAAGTTATTTGTATAGGTTTGGTTCATGGTTGAAGCATTTTTTTATGGTACATGTTGATGTATGGTAGATGTTGGCACAAGTTATTGGTAAATGTTGTTACAAGTTGATTGGTATAGGTTTACAACAATATATCTCACAGTGATAGTGTGAGAGTGGTTCCAGTATTCTACTTCTACTTCAGGGAGGTTGGACGGGGCAAGGAAAGGTGGTTGTAGCCACCTTCGGGTTGTAGTTAGAGAACACATGGGGTTGTATCCTCCTTCTGGTTGTAGCCAGAGAATTGTGGAGTTGGAGCTTTCCTTAGGTTGTAGCGTGAGAAACTAGGGGGTTGGAGCCTCCTTCGAGTTGCAGCTAGAAAACAAAGGAAGTTGGTGCTTCCAATGAATGTAATTCTTAAAGACATATAAGAAAAACTATTATGTGGTTTTATCCCGCTTTGGATTTACATGTAAAACACAGGTGTACTGTGTATTTGTGTGATTGATCATTTGTTTATTGTTTATTTACTATGAAACTATTGGATGATAATGCTACATTGATATAACACTTGCATTTTATGGTAAAAAATGATTAAATTGCTCTATTATTGGTTCACCCCCCTCCCCCCCTCTCAGTAATCCAACACGAACTTTAGTATTGAGGAGGATACTTGGGAGTTGGAAGACAATATGAGGAAAATATTTCCAACTATGTTCCAAGAGATTACTAGAAGCAAGTATTAACATCGAGGACAATGTTATTTTCAAGGGGGAGAGGATGTAACATCCTCAAACATTAAACATTTGAATTAATAATTTTCATTTATGGAAATTCATGTTTGAGTTCATTTAGACAATACTGTTACAATTTGAATTATTTTGCAATATTTTGACTTGCCAACTATCCTCTTTGGATGGACAAATGTAAGAGACAATTTTTTTAAATATAATAAATGCAATAATTTAGACAGCCAAAAAATAGACTATATGTGTGTGTGTATAGGCTACTCTTTAACTGTATTGTCAAAGAAGAAATCCAGACCCTTTTAAACAAAGAAAATCCCCTTTTGAAGAATAAATTATCTATAGTTTTATCGAACATAATTATAGACATATATTGGAAGGGATTTATAATGATGGAACCTGAAAACCTTTTGTGTGTATTAACTAGGATTTCATAGCAACGAACTTCAACCTGTATCAAGCATAACAAGGGTGATTAGTATGGTGTAAATTGTAAGTTAAGAATGAAGGAAAAATATTTAATGATAGATGGACTTACCTTTCTTCCCAAAAATTTCTCTGTGCCTATGAAGTGAGGACAATGTAATTCCTTTCTTGCAGGGTTAAACATGTTCTTCTAATTAATATTGTTGTAGTATGGAATACACACGCGATAATGAAAGGTCGCATTGTCCTTTGGTCAACCTCATGATTTGGATCTGAATCTTGAAGGAGCCGACGAATCACAAAAATGGAGAACACTCCACTAATGTCTTATGGGTTCCCTCGCAAAATAAAAGGGATCCATATTTAAAATAATATCGAAAGAAATTTATTAAATACAATATCATAAACCAACACTAATGTATAAAGCAATGAACGCATGGTAAGAGGGTAAGTTATTAATCTCTTACACAGGATTACTTTGAATATTATGAGTAGTCGACATAAATATGATTATCATATTATCACTGTATAAAAATAATAATTTGATTTTCAAGTACCTTATACATCCATGTTACACTAAAAATCATAACCTGAAGAATATCAAAGCGATATAAATAGAGTAAACTAATGTGACCTCAAAAATAAACTAAAAGTTTAATTAATAGAAAGACTCGAAATATTTACCTCTAAATTGTAGGATGATTGCACATGGGCGTATCTAACTAGAAAAAAACCCGTCGATGTCTTTGGTTGATTTTGTCCTAACATAAAATTTGAAGGTAGACATTCAAGAATGAATATTGAATAATCTCAATTAAATTGATAGGTTTGTGGTTTCGGCGAACCCTTGGAGTTACCATAAACCATTAACTCAAACTAATTTCTACATAGATATAAAAGATATGGTTATTCAAATCGTTGCATTAGTTCTTATCACATGATAGATGTATTATAAAACTATAATTTTAGTGTTAAATGCTTCATCCTTTAAACAAAACTAGACAACCATTTCTCTACAGATAAAACAAAACAATATTATCCCAAAAACATACATTGTCGCTTGATTCAATGACCAAATTGATTGCTTAAAAAAAAAAATTACTAAGGGTTAACTATCTTTATTCGTAAATATCTATGGGTTATTGCTCATGTATCGTTAAATACCTCTAATACTGATTAAAAAAAAACCTTCGACGATCTTTTTACAAAATAGTAGGTATTGATTTCAAATGTGATAAAAAAAAATAGTAGGTATTGTAGGTATGTTACATTTTCAAACTGTAGGTTCATATTCAGAAATTCGGAAGTCGATTCACCACCTCCTTGATTCACTAGATCCGTGGGTCTATTCACAATATATGAGGATGAACAATGCTTCCTCTCACTCACAAAACAAATTATAGTCACTCCCAAAATAAGTGCAACCCCACTAATGTAAGATCACTTACAAAATAAATGCATATATTTTTCATGTTATTAAATCCAATTTAAATTTATCCCTAAAAAAAAATAGGAAATAAAAATTGACCATTTATATTTTTCCAATCAAGAAAGGAGATGGCAATAAAAGGCATAAGCGATTAACTTCCACATTAATGTATTTACAAAGTAAGTACATATAGTAAAATGATAAATAACCTCCATTAACCGTCCATATAACTAAATCACCTTAATAAGGTGGTATTAGGACTATGATTAGGAGAAATTATGATAACAAAAAAAAAGATGGACAGTAACCAGAAACAAATCAAGAATATTGTGAAAATGATATGGTAAGTTGAAGGAATAGATTTTGATGAAACCTTTTCTCCCATGGAAATAATGGAAGAAATCATAATGTGCTTGGCTTATGCATGCTCCAAAAGGATCAAAGTGTATCATATGGACATAAAATCATCTTTTCTAAATGGAGAATTAGAAGAAGAAGTCTACATATAATAGCCATAAGGGTTTCTACTATTAAAAAAGGAAGACTATGTTTGATGATATTTTTGATCAACTTAAAGGAGAAAGGATATTTTCCACTATTGACCTAAGTTCAAGTTAGCATTACGTTAGAATTAGAGAAAAGAATACCAACAAGACAACATTGTGGACAAGGTATGGGCATTATAGTTTTTTTTGGTGCCATTTAGCATAAACAATGCATGGATTACTTTTATGTGTCTAATGAGTGGAGTGTCTAGATATTACCAAGAAAAATTTGTCATTGTCTTCTTAGATGATATTCGTATCTAATCCAAGACAGAGGAGGAGAATGAGAAACATTTAAGAATGGTGTTATAGTTGTTGAGAAAACAACAATTGTATGTCAACTTAAGGAAGTTCACTTTGTATCAAAGGAAAATCAATTATTTGGGCCACATCATGTAAGAGGTGGACCCTGAGAAAATTGAAAATATCAAAGGGTGCCCTAGACCAAATAATGTTTTAGAAGTAAGATCACTTATGGGATTAGCGTGATAATATATGAGGTTCATTAAATGTTTCTCCAAGTTCGCACATCCAATCACTTCACTAAAAAAAAGGGAATAAAGTTTGAATGGAATGCCAAGTGCGAGCAGAGTTTCTAGTACTTGAAGGAATTATTGACGAGTGCACCTATTTTAAAGATCGCATATCCAGGTGAGGATTTTTTTGTGTTCATAGATGCATGCAAGGAAATACTTGGTAGAGTCCTTACACAAAATGCACATGTCATATGTTATGAGTGAATGAATTTTAAATACCATGAAAGAAATTATGCAACACATGAATTAAAGTTGGAAAGCATATTTCATGCCTTAAAAATGTTGAGGCATTATCTCATTGGTAGGAAATTCAAGTTGAAGATAGATCATAGTGGTCTGAAACACTTGTTTGAGAAGTGAACACTAAATGCTAGAAAAACTAGATTCCTAGAATTTTTGAGGGAATATGAGTACAACATCAAGTACATCAAGGGAAAAGAGAATGTTTGGATGATGCACTTAGAAAAAGGGTGCATGAAATGCATGATACAACCATTCGCAAATATTTTTTATATTTAAAAACTATAATTTTGGAGGCTATAGAATCAAATCAACATTATGCACAAGTTAAAAAAGCCTTATAGTAGGGAAATATAACTTTAAAATTTAAATACTATAGGATGGACGACAACAAAATCCTCTTGTTCAAGGACAACTTTTATGTTCCTTATTCTCAAGAGTTAAGAAACTTAGTTTTAAGGAAGATGCACAATGTGCCATACTTTAGCCATCTAGGGTACTGGAAGACATGTGTAGCAGTTAGAGGCCAATATTTCAATCCTGGAATGAAGAAAGATGTAGTTGATTACATAGCGAGGTGCATGGAATGTCAAAAGGTGAAGACTTAACATAGACATCCAACAAGATTTTTATAGCCATTTCTCATTCCTCAATGGAAATGGGAGGTAGTTATGATAGATTTTTTCACCAACTTTCCAAGAATAACAAGGAAACATGATTCCATCATGGTAGTGGTGTACAATCTTACAAAGGATGCACATTTTATTCTACTGAAAATGACTCAAAAGGAAGTCAATATTCTAGAGATTATATGAAGGAAATTTCAAACCTACATGGTGTGCCTAAGTCAATAGTTTCATTCACTTCCAATTTTTTAAATGGATTGTTTAAGGGGGTTGGAACTAATTTGAATTTCAGTACAACATATCACCCTAATTCAGATGGGAAAAAGGAGAGGATTAACCAGAAAATTGAAGATATGTTGGGAATGTATGTAATGGACACAACTTACAAGTGGGAAGACTACCTTCATTTGGTTGAATTTTATTACAGTAAGGGGTATCATGCATCATTGGAGATGAGCACATTTCAATCCTTCTATAGAATAAAATGAAAGACATAAATGATCTAGGATAACACAATAGAAAGAGTCATTATTTGACTAGAATTGATAAGGGAAATGGAAGAATATATGGTAAATATCAGGAAGAATTTCAAGTGGAGCCAATGTACATCCTGGATCAGAAAGTCAAAGTGGATAGGAAAAAATCCATTGGCTTGGTAAAGGTGCATTGGAACTTCTACGATCTTTAATATGCCACATGGGAGAACAAGGATACCATGTGGGAGGAGTACCTTCAAATGTTTACAAATTTTGAAGACAATTGAACATACATTTGTATATAAGTGTGGAAGAATCCATTTTTCTAGTTGGAATTCCTAGAGAAACAACTCAAACACTTCCTATATGACCTATGTTGAATCCTAGGAAGGGTAGTGGTACAAAATAAGGGATTGTGATGTAGATAAGGGGTGAGATTTACTTGGGTTGTGCAGGTTGAGGGGAATGAGAGATTATTGGTTGGATAAAAAACAACTAGATAAAAAACCATACTGGTTGTGCAGGTTTACAAAGTATTTTCCTGCAAATTGGAATTCTTCTTCCTCCAACTATTGTTCCTTCTTTCAACATACACTTTATGCTCTGACTTGTTCTGGAGGTCTCTACAAAGGCCAATTCCACAAATATTTGCTAATATTGCAATAAGTTTCCTCGAATGACTTAATGAGACGAGTTGAAACTTTCCATAAAACTCTAACCAAGGCTCATATGGATGAACTATTGATTTTATTTCACTCCTGAAATAAGAATAATGTTCATGGTAGAATCATCTAGCCACATGCATCCCATGTTATCCTACGAAACAATTTTTTTTCAATGGTGCACCTCTTAATTTCATTGCTAAGATGAGCAAGGTGCTTGCCAAAGGTTTATCAAACTATCCATTAAATTTTCCCAATATTCTTCAACACTAGATACATGACCATGTCCAAGCTCATTTGGTTTAGTGTAGAACCAACATACGATCAAAAAAAATTCTTCATGTTGGGTAAGGGTTAGCTTAGTCTTCATGAGAAAATACATTAGCTTTAGGTAAAAGGATCAATATAGAAGTGGATAGGGGGTATTTTCTAAGAAACATACATTTTGGAGTGGAGAGGAGATGGTACAATCAATTTGATTTGTGGCTAACAAGAGGATATGATACAAACAAGACAATGTAAGACAAGGTAAGATAGATGGGACAAGACACAATGATATCTCTCGGATGAAATTCGACCTTTCATTTCTAAAAAATATATTTTGAATATTGGTAGAGGTTTATGATTATTTATTTGAGTGGTATATTTATTTTCAATTGTGATATTAGCATTAGTGGAATATGAAACCAATGTTTAAACCATTAAGAAATAATTATGTATTGTCAACTAAGTGTGGATTCTTTTCAAGGAGGAATCATCAATGTACCTTTGAATGTACCTTTAATTGGTTTTGTTTAATGATGGGTTTTTCATGGATTTAGTGAAGGTGAATGAAATATTGTAGTGATTTACATCACACATTATTATAAGTGAGGAGTGTAGTGTATGTCGTAATTTACATGGTATAAAAAATGGTGCATTTCTTGTATGAGGAAAAATATTGATGATGTGACTTATTATGGAAGACTTTTCTTCAAGTAATCTCGTTGAATTATTGTTTTTTAATAACCATGATGAAGGTAACAACAATATTGTAACCATAATTTCCATAATTTTGGAAGAAACAATTATCCAAAATGGTTTTGATCCCTTAAACTATGTTATTCGACAATGTTTAATTTTGAAAGCTATGTGCTTTGCATATCCAATATATATGCTCCAATTGATGCAAATGAAAGGGTAACCTTATAAGACTGGTTGATTGTGGAGATTCCCAAGTCATGTTGTTTGTTCAGTGGTGATTTCAACAATGTTGAAACTAAAGAGGACAATGAAGTTTTATTCCCTACTTGTATGTCACTAAAAGAAAATATGGCATCGAATGACCTCAAGGAAAAAGGAATACTACATGACACAAAACAATGTTCATCATGAAGACTCTCTTGAATTATGGTTCATTGGGTCTAATTTCCATTAAGGTGACAAGAGACTATTGAATACTGGATATAACCATGCTATCTAAGAATGGTTTCCTTTTGTCTAGCATGAAGGTAGAAAGTTGGTCTATGTCCTGGTGGAGCTCACCCTCTCTAAATAGAAACACATTTTATTCTTCATTTCTTGGGGCTAGGTTAAATAAGGGCTATGAGTTTAGTATTTGTGTTGAATTCATACCATTTGAAGCATGCATCATGTATAGAATATATCAAGAGAATTTGGAATTTGATCTCTCATCCTAGAGGATATAAAGGGTCGATCTTGTGGTGGGAGAAGTCCATTTGGTGTGTCACTGGTTTCAACCATGGCTATGGTAAATAGCTAGTGATCATTAGAAAAAGGAAGAATGAGGCTTCCAATAAGGAGATAAAAGAAGTTTCAAGGATGATGCAATTTAGTACCTTCAACGAGAAATTGAAAGCCAAATAATTCAAGATAAACATTTTCTAAAAATGGAGAAAACCTATAGATTAAAAAGAGCTAAAAATTGACACTATCTAAAATGGTTCAATACAAGTAACATGCCAATGAATTCCTTGTTTGAATCCTTATTCTTTAAATAATTAACCGATGGAATCAAATCCCTCTAAATAATGTGAGAAATAATCATAAATCAAGTGTCCAAGATAATACTAAGAATAATGAGAATACAAAATGAGAGAACAACACAATAAAGATGCAATATAGTTTATAGAGATAATATAATCACAATATAAGATATGTGTGATAGGAATAAGTGCATCTAAAGAATCCTATGCACAAGAAAATGGTGATCACACAATTTAGTCATGGAGGTGAAAAGTGTATGATAGTTAGAGGATAAGAAAAAATATATTGATGATCAATTTGTTAGAAAGACTATAATGAGAAGCATGCATGGTGAGCGTGAAATGTTCGCATACAGACATAGGACAACGTTGGAGGAAGTTGAAATGTTTCCACCTGAGGAAGATAAACAATCAAGAATAGACAAAGATGGCTTCATAGAGTTTTACATTGGCATTAGGATATTTGGAGGCTATGATGTGCTTCAAGATAGGGGGGTAATAATCCATTTTCTTGAGACGAAAATCATGGGGAGGCATTCCCTCTTATAAAACAATTAGCAATGAGGTTCCTATCTTAGGTTAATTCATCCTCTTTTTGCAAGAGGAATTGGAAAATTTATGGGAATATGTCTAGTTTGAAACAAAGTAGGTTTGAGTAGTCTAGGGAAGAGACAATGTTGTATGTGCACACAAACATCCATCTTATTTACCAGTAGAGGGAGGAGTAATTGAAGGGAAATAAAAATATGTGAGATTTGTTTCTTGAATATATGGGTTTCGACAACAATGTTGAGTTGGGAGTAGACACTTGGATCTTAATAAACAAGTGCTAGATCTGATCACTTTTGATGATAATGATCCTCTCGAGGGGTCATCCTCCACACCAATAGATGCATAGATTATATTGGGTATAGATGAGGAGTGGGAGGGGTAGGATGGAGGAGAGAGTAGTGGAAGTGATGCTAACTTTGATGATTATCACATTGAGGACTACACATGAGCTATGAGATTCTTCCATCCACAGTTCCAATATCTACTCTATTTTGTAATTTACATTGGCATTCCTACCTATAGTATCAATGACTTAGTATGAATGTATTACATTTTGATTTCGATGACTTAATGAGAATATGTTTTTAATTTCTTGTGTGTTTGACATTTTATGATCATTGATGTAGTAATATTAAGTAGTAGCTAATTGTATGATTGAATTTGTATCATGTCAATTTTCTAGTTTCTAAAAAAATATGAATCTTTATGTCTATATTTCATTTTTGTATATGTGTAATTTGTGTGTGTGTGTGTGTGTGTGTGTGTGTGTGTGTGTGTGTGTGTGTGTGTGTGTGTATTGTGTCCTCCGTGTTCTATTCTGTAGGTCTATGTGTCTCATTTAAGACACTTATATTTATGTATCCTCATTTTAAGTGTCTTTTCTAATGTTAAATTTTACACATATAAGATGGAAGTTACATCAAGATACAAAATTATTTCTAACATAATTGTTTTAACATCTATCAACTAATGTCTTTTTTCCAAGTAGGGAAACCCAATGGACAATCAGTTAATGTGTTGATATTAATTACATGAGATTATACTCATTATATTTTCACTTGTAGATGTATGTATAGGGGTAAATGATCATCATCGTCATCGTCATCATCATCATACACACACACACATATCATGGAGCATGTTCTATGGAACGTGTTCAGTGTATGTAAGTATGTATATATATTAAGGAAAATATAAATTACACATATACAAAAATTAAAAAATTGGCTCCACTTTGAGTTTTTAACAAAACAACATCTCTTATAAAATGGAAGCAAGTGTGGTGCCCTAGATACAAAATGAAACTCATTGGTCACTCATTCAACACTTCCATCCTCACCACTATTAGGTGCATCCCAGAAGTTTATATTTCTCCTCTTACTCTAAGTAAGAGCTCTAGTCATTTTACACCTAGGTGTGGTTCGTCTCTTTGGAGACTGGATAAAGAAACAACATTCTTATATGTTTTTTTTCACAATGAATTAACATACTTATAAATGACACTTTATATTTCAAGACAAGGAAACTCACTTTAAATGATAATGTTAGTTGCGAGGGTTTTTTCTTCCTATGTGACTGTAGTCTCTCAATTATTCCACCCTGTAGTAGTTACAAGAATCAAATAATGAAATTTAAACAAAAAATCCTAAAATCAATTTGATTAATGATACATAAAAAATTCATCAACGAACGATCTCACTGTGAATAACTTAGGCAATGGAAGAGAGTTTCTAGCAAGTAGAGAAATCGACTATAGAAGTTGATCTGAGGAAACACATGTTGTCAAATCGACTATGGTATCCACATGGATGATGGATGGGGGGACACCTGAGAGTGAAGTGATGCAACCATAATGGTTGAAATTATTCAAGCTACAATAGGGAGGATTGATGGGTGGCATACAAGTGTAACGACTATGGATGGATGGGATGGAAAAGGTGGTGCAAGTTGGTGACAATGACCCCCACTAGTTGTATGAGGGATGCAATAACCCTAGAGGCAGAAAGTGGTATCCTAAGAAATAGGGCAAGGTGGCCAAGGACCATACATTCCCTATATCCAAGGACAAATGATGGGGGTAATTTTGGTGGTGGTGAAAGGGATGATGGTGGTATAGATGACCTGGTTATCAATGAATTAACCTACATACAGATTTACAATATTTGTATTACTACAAAATTGTGAAATTCAACCAAACCAATATAACAAATTTCACATTTAATCAAGATTTAACTCAACACAACAACTCCCTTTTAGATGTAGCATAATAGTAGAATATCTATGCGATTTTCAAACAATAAACATAAGAATATAGTTAATTTATAAAAGGTCATATTGAACACATTAGAACACAATATTTAAGAGAAAGGGTTGATTTTTGGTGTAGTTCCAAACAAGATACTTGTGGAAGAGTTGGTTTGAAATGTTTAATATTCCCTCATATTAAAAAAAAGTAGAAAATGTTGAAGTGATTAGGAAGGCATGCATGATAGTGCTCACTCCATCATACCTGAGTATGTGGCACACCAAACAAATAGGATATTGTTATTGTTGCATCAATGGTGCAAAATGGAACTGATGCATCTGTCGATGCCAAGGGTTTGTTATATGAGAGTATAAATTGCAAATTTTATATAGTTAGATATAGAAAAATATGCAATAAGATATACATATAATCAATGAAGAACATAGATATTGTCAATATATTAAACTCCTCCATGAAACACCTATGCCTCATGTCCTCCATCGACCCATGACAAGTCTCCCTACATCTCAAGCATATGTGAGGGTCACATGAACACCTAGGTTGTCCATTTTCCATCTCCTAGATGGACTCTACCATAGGGATTGAAATCCCAACCCCTCTCCCAACATCATCTATAGGTCACTCGTGGTGGGATAATGCTATAAACGTGTTTTGTTGCACCAGGCTACGATTCAAGGTGGATATAGATGTCTGTGTATGGATTATTATTTCTTTGATGGGAGGATGTTGGGTAGGGTGATTAAGCCTTCACCTAGGAGGATGAGGACCTAGAAACTAATCACAACTAACATTTTATCTATCCTCTATGGACCCATTATCTACTTCTTGGAATTCATGAATGTCAAAGTAGTTGACATAGAGACCTAACATAAAATCTTGTCATAATTTTCAAGGAAATGTAGAGGCACCTCCCTATTATTGCAAGGAATTTTGTAAAATATCATAAACAACAT
Source organism: Picea sitchensis (assembly GCA_010110895.2). NCBI lineage: Eukaryota > Viridiplantae > Streptophyta > Pinopsida > Pinales > Pinaceae > Picea > Picea sitchensis. Next base: position 116,836 of record SNQJ01S0019200.1, on the reverse strand, counting down.
ATCCATCCAATTTTCTAAAAATGGTTTGTAGGTGCACCACTCCATAAAAATGCATCGCTTTATGACTGGTGGTTGTACTCCAGTTCTTGGGTCAATAAATGATGTCAACGACTACTATTTTGAAATGTTTATGTCTCTAACTTGGTTTTTATCTAGCCCTATCCTATAATATTCATACATTCTAGCCATATAATAAAAAATGTTAGTTAATTGGCCTTGGTCATTTGCAATGGAAGATATAATGGTGTCAAGAGAACTAGCTAGTGACAGTCATAAGACTTGTCTAGTATTTTGTAAGTCTTGTAGAAGGGTTCTAAGAGACTTGAACCCTGCATCAATATTCATGTTTATGTTTGCCAGTTGTGGGTTGGGGTTTGGTGTGCCTTTCTGTGGTGATGTTGGGTTTTTTTTTCTCCAAGATCCATATTAATTAAGCATGCTACAATTTAATATGGGAAAATTAAATTTTATTTTATTTTTTAATCATTTAAACAAATTATGAAAATAAAAAAAAAAGTGAAATTATATCAAAATACATACCGATGATCAATTGAATACCATGTCAATAGACCGGGGGAAATCATTTTTCAATCTCTCCTTAGTTTCTTCTCCCAATATTTCTTTTGATTTTTCTAAAAAATGCATAGAGTGGTATATTGCAGAAATAGATTGGTTCTGGGTGTTTTATAACTCAGTTATGTTTCTCACTTTGAATTTTATGCCACTTGGTCAAATTCTCAATGTTTCTATGAATGTCTTCAGTAGGAAAGTTGCAAATCATCAAAAAAATATAACGAGGGATTGAATGGATGAATTATCGGTTGTGTTTCACTCACGACACTTGATTATAGCTAGGAGAATCCCTCTTATGATTATATTTCCCATAATGTGATTTATTCAACAATCTCTGGAACTAGGGTTTTACTTAGTAAGAAACAATGCAATTTTTGCACTAGTGGTCGATTTTGAAAAACACTAGCTTAAGTTATCATCGACAATGTGCTCATGTGTGACTTGTCCAAACACACTTGTGAGAGATTAAATAAGTCAATTACACTGCTTGGTTTGTATTTTATGCCCTAGAAAAAAATTCTCAATGTGTCCCTTAATGGCTTTAGCAGGTGAGTTGTAACTCACCATAAAATTCTAACCAAGGCTCAGATGAATGAACTGTCAGTTGTATTGGACTCTTGAAATTCAATTACAGCCAAGGGAAACCCTTTTATTGTGACTCCATTTTGCAAAAAATACTTTATTTGACCACCTTTGGAACTAATGTTTTTCTCAGTAAGTGATAATGCAATTTTTGCACTAGTGGAGTGGATTTTGAAAAGCACTAGTTCATCCAAAGAATCTGTGCCCATTCTTGCTGACACCAACCTAGCACTAACTTGGCATCCTTGGTGTAAATTCAAGGAATGTCAAGCATGTTAAATCAAGAACACGTGCACGTTATGAACAGAGGTGCATTTCTGCATGAGTGGGTTCTTTTTCACATCGTTGCCACTTTTTTGTCCATCAATTTCCTACAAATACTCATAGTTAAAACAATAAATAAAGAGTTATGAATTTTCAAAGGGGAAGAAAGAAAACCATTTTTTTTTTATTGTACATTGAACTTATTTCCTTATAGGTTTACTCAAATTTCAAGTGTAAGTACTCATTGGATGTGGAGCTAAAATTTTCATCCAATGAACACCCACACTACACACTCGTATAGACCCACCGTGAGATAAACTAAAAATATGTGAAAGAAACATGTTTTCATGAATTTCCATTTTACCTCACATTGGATCCATTAAAAGTATGCAGTGTCAATTCTCATTGGATGTGAAATTTAACTGAATTTAATTATGGATCGAACGAGTGCCTACATTTGAAATATGAGTAAACCTATAAGGAGATAAATCGAAAAAGCGATGAATTTTTATTTTTTTTATTTCCCTCCAAAACTTTTTACTATTAATTGTTGCCATTTTCATCTTAAATACTACTTTCTCTTTTAAAATTGATGTTGATAGAAAAAAAAATTAGTTTTGAGATCCATTTTTTACCTCAAAATTTCTCTAATGTAACAATTCCTACCTCAAATATATATAACAAAGTTACATAACACTAGCATAACACTAGCATCAGTGAAAAATCATACACTAACTAGATATATGTAATCTAAGACCTTTATATACTCAACAAAAAAGAATTTTCCCCCTAAAAATATCTCTACACGAGGCATTGAAAATCTACATCTTCACATTTTCTTAACATTCCCAAATATTTGAATATATTTATAAAGAACCATTTTGAAAATACCTTTGTATATATAAGATCCAAAGAGATACTTCACACTAGATCCAAAGGGGTAGTTTATAGCACATGCATAGGACAAGAAATGAAGACACAGTTTCTACATAGTTCTCTATACAACCAATACTCAATGGGAGAACAAGATGTAAGTTTTCTAGAGTCATTTTCTAAATCCATTTACATAGCTAAGCTCCAACATTGACCTCCATTGTATAATGATCAAAGGAATTCAAGACAGAAGGCATGAGCCCTCCACAAACCCCCCACCACTACTGACACTCCACGGGTTGAAAACTTCCTATGCGGAAACACTACGAATGAAACTCCTAGGCTCAACCACATTGCCAATATCCAAGTGAAAACCATGTGAAAACTACAAGAAATGCAAAAACAATTGAGCAATATGGGTAGAACTAATACCCAATAGTGATCATTATAAGTCATGCAAGGATACAGTATGCTCTTTGCATATCCAAAACTTTACAATAAATAACCATATAAAATTTGAAAAGGGCTCTCCAACATCAACCTCTATTTTCCAATCTCCAATCAACAATCCACCAGAAATCTCAATCTCGTATTATGTGTTAAAACCCAAGGGCATTGAACCCATTGAATAATCTAATTGCGTATCAATATAGTGGATGAAAAATCACACTGCAACCTAACATGTGGCTCAAAGTAGATGTAGAGGATTAAAAAACAACACATACATAGGTTTTACAAAGCCATCACGAACATCAACTTCTATTTGTTAATATTCAAAATCAACAACCTAAGCTATAGAATGATCTAAGCCATCATAAAGATAGAAAACATGAGCCCCCAACAAAACCTTTTCTAGATAGAAGTAAATCCTCTTTCTTAATAATTATGCTCCCTCTCAACTACCATGGGATTTATGACAATAGTAAGAAACACATGGTTAACATAACCCAAGTTCTCAATCACATATACAAATTCATGACCAAATCCATGGAAAAGAAGACTTGCAAAAAAAAATTGAAAAAAAAATTGAGCAATGCATGTGCAACTAATACTAAGATTAACCATTATATGTCATGGAGGAAGATAATAAATATGGATATAAATATTTCTGAATATTTTATATAATGATATAAGAAATGTTTTTAGGTGTTATTAATATATTTCATATTTTGATATGTCATGAACATAATAAAGGTGGATATAAATCTTCCCAAATATTTTATACAATGATATAAGAAACGTTTTTAATTGTTATTAATATATTTTATATTTTGATTAATATATTTCATATTTTTTATGTCCATTTTAATGAATTAAATTGAATAAAAAATTGAGGTTCATAAAAATAAAACAAATAGAATAAACAACCCTAAAAATAAAACAATTAAAAAACTCATATCCATGAGTATTAGTCGCAATTGACCAATAATTCTCATACTCATGGATATGGGTCATAGATTAATGCTTTACACTACCCAGTTAATCCCAAAAATAATATCTAATATCTTGCACTGCGGATGTCCCTCTATACTTAAATTAACAAACCATCATGTTCTCTTTTTAAGTAGGAATAAATTTGTTTTTAATCTTTCTCGATAAATTATAATAAAATTTATATTTGTAGCTTATATTTTACTTCTTAATATGGTTGAGATGTATCCCAAATATAAAACTTATAAAATTAATGGAGTTTGTATCTTGAATCTTAAATGTTGCTTAATCTGATAATTTGTTTATATTAAAATATTTAATTTTAATTATATATCTTATAATTTATATATATATTTTGTAAATATATTTATTTGTATTAATATCATAAAAAAATATATTTGAGTTTTTAATTTTTTAAATAAATTTTTTTTTATGGTTTTTTAATAAACATATAATTTTTACTTAATAAAATAGAACTAATTTTTTTTTAATGATTTATTTTTATATGAACCAATTAAGTTTCAATGCACGTTAATCATTATCATCATCATATAACAAAATAAAAAAACTAAACTTAATAACTTACTTTCAAATGGAAAGTACAATAACAAGAAAACACTCCTTACTTTCACCTAATGAAAGGGAAGAAGAAAACATAAACAAATTACAGGAATGATTTTGAAAGATATCAACGTTCCTCATCGACGAAAAACGACAAAATAATTTATAAGTAACGGAATGATTTACAGCAATGATTTTGACAGATATCAACGTTCCTCATCGACCGAAAACGACAAAATAATTTATAAGTAACGGAATGATTTTGACAGACATCAACATTCCTCGTCGACATAAAAGACAAAATAAAGTAGGAACCTGTCGACGTTGAAACACAGCGCACGGCATGTACTAAAATTAGCACAACGACAAGTGACTTGTGGTTGGTGAAGGCTGAAATAACCGAATTCTGGGTATTAAATAATCGTAGAACCTTGTGTATTAAATAATCAATGTGGTAAGAGTTTCAGGCATGAAAATCCCGCTCAGTAAATAATAGTTGGAGTAAAAATTGTGGTTGGTAAACTTGGGCTCTTTAAAAAATGAAATGTTAATCATTCAGAGGTGGCAATCAGCTAGCCATCATAGTAAATTTTAAATATGATTAAGTAAAAGTAAAAAGATAAAACGGATATCTTTATAATAGTGAGGAAGTTAGTGGTTGAAATCACAACTATTGATTTATTGGGACGACTAAGAATAATCCAACAATATTTAATCTTGTCCATACAAAACTTGTTAAGTACTAAAAACACATGTTCCTTAATTTTTTTACTTGTGTTTTTTTGGTTGAAATTAGGTCATGTAAATTTGGACAAAATCATTATTTTTTATTGTTTAAATTGCATTTCTAAGTGTATAAATGGATTCAGCTTGCTGAAAAACTTCTTAATCATTTGGATTATATAAAATTAGCCACTCAAATCTGCTGATTCAACCATTCTTCACCAAATTTCTAATAAAATCAAACAAAAACAATCCCCTAAAAAAAAGTGACAAAAGATAAAACATTTAAACTACTGTTAATATTAATAAAAATGCAGAAATGTCATTTATTAGAATCATTTTCAGCTTTCTTGTAACAATCGAGGACGAAGGCTCCGGGATATGTGTGTATATACAGCCTGCCACAGCAATGCTGCGTAGCAAGCTGTATATTGGTCGCCCTCGATCTCCCTGCTGACGAATAAACAAGATTTTTGTTTGATTTCGGTGCCGTTTTGACCTCTCTTCCGTCCGTTCAACAATTCAGAGAGGGAGTTAGTTAATTAGGGAGTAATCTTCC
>SNQJ01S0019200.1:92794-111220 GCA_010110895.2 Picea sitchensis | reverse complement strand
GATTTTGAAAGATATCAACGTTCCTCATCGACGAAAAACGACAAAATAATTTATAAGTAACGGAATGATTTACAGCAATGATTTTGACAGATATCAACGTTCCTCATCGACCGAAAACGACAAAATAATTTATAAGTAACGGATTGATTTTGACAGACATCAACATTCCTCGTCGACATAAAAGACAAAATAAAGTAGGAACCTGTCGACGTTGAAACACAGCGCACGGCATGTACTAAAATTAGCACAACCGCAAGTGACTTGTGGTTGGTGAAGGCTGAAATAACCGAATTCTGGGTATTAAATAATCGTAGAACCTTGTGTATTAAATAACCAATGTGGTAAGAGTTTCAGGCATGAAAATCCCGTAATCATTCAGAGGTGGCAATCAGCTAGCCATCATAGTAAATTTTAAATATGATTAAGTAAAAGTAAAAAAATAAAACGGATATCTTTATAATAGTGAGGAAGTTAGTGGTTGAAATCATAACTATTGATTTATTGGGACGACTAAGAATAATCCAACAATATTTAATCTTGTCCATACAAAACTTGTTAAGTACTAAAAACACATGTTCGTTAATTTTTTTACTTGTGTTTTTTTGGTTGAAATTAGGTCATGTAAATTTGGACAAAATCACTATTTTTTATTGTTTAAATTGCATTTCTAAATGTATAAATGGATTCAGCTTGCTGAAAAACTTCTTAATCATTTGGATTATATAAAATTAGCCACTTAAATCTGCTGATTCAACCATTCTTCACCAAATTTCTAATAAAATCAAACAAAAACAATCCCCTAAAAAAAGTGACAAAAGATAAAACATTTAAACTAATATTAATAAAAATGCAGAAATGTCATTTATTAGAATCATTTTCAGCTTTCTTGTAACAATCGAGGACGAAGGCTCCGGGATATGTGTGTATATACAGCCTGCCACAGCAATGCTGTGTAGCAAGCTGTATATTGGTCGCCCTCGATCTCCCTGCTGACGAATAAACAAGATTTTTGTTTGATTTCGGTGCCGTTTTGACCTCTCTTCCGTCCGTTCAACAATTCAGAGAGGGAGTTAGTTAATTAGGGAGTAATCTTCCTTTTTATCAGGTAAAAAAATGGGCCTTAATCTGGCCAGATTTTTAGGGATAGATTGATTTTGACATGGATGAAAGTTCAATGCATTTCAAATTTTTGCCCTAAAAATTTTGCTTATTTTAAACCAACCCAAATGCTCAGAAAAATTCTAGATCAATCAAAAATTCAATATTGAAATTACTTGACTTAAGAGACGTTTATTACACCTCCTGTGCACATGATCATGGCCGAGCAACGTCATCCGTATGCAAAGGATATATGCAAAGTTAAATTTAACATTAAATTTGAAATTAATGTTGATATTGAACATGAATCCATAGATAGATACTAATGTGAATTTATTTCATTGTACAGTTATCAAGTTATCAACCAGTTGGCAGATGTTAATTACGTCAAAGAACTTTAATTTTAATATGAACAGTTGGATCCTAACATCAATTCATTTTATTGTTCAAGTTATCAACAAAATGATGTTAATTTCATCAAAGAGCTTCAATTGTCAAATTGTCAGTTGTCCATGAACAGAGAGATATTAACGTCAATTTATTGTATTGTACAGTATTCAAGTTATTATATAAACATCTGAGTTTAATATGATCATAGATTTGGATCATGGAGGATTCAGTTACGTAATCTAGATGGAGGATTCGGATTCAGTTACAAAGTTAATCTTGGATGATCCTAATTCATATGAACGGATTGATAATTATCAAGTTAGTTCAAATTGATAATGGATTTGGTCATTGGAGAACCTAATTACAAAATCATTCATTGACTTTGTGGCTTCCTCGAATCTACAAATGAATGAGTTAAGAATAAGTCACGTGAACAGATTAATATTAATATCATTTCATTTCAATGTACATTAATATTAATATCATTTCATTTCAATGTACAGTTATCAAACAAGTTGTGAGTTGTTAATTTCTTCAAAAAGCTTCCATTGTCAAACTGTCAGTTGTCGGGTTATTATAAAGTGATGATTGGTTCATTTCGTCAAAGAGCTTCAATTGTCAAATTCTCTCTGTTCTTAATTTCCTCAGAGTTCTAATTGTCAAATTGTCCATTGTAGGGTGGATCTCACTGGGCTATAGCTACACCACCTGCCACTGGCGCGCACCAGATGTGTCAATGTCAACCGTTTTCTACCTTATATTAGTACATGCCACGAGCACTATTTCTCAATATCAACAGTTTTCCACTTCATCTTAGTACAGTACATGCCAGGAGCACTATGTCTCAATGTCAAACACCTTTCTACTTCGTTTTGTTCATGTTCTTCTATCGCTGGGAAATTACCCTGTAATAATATTAATACAACTTATAGTTAGATAATAATGACTCATTAGGGATTCCTAGAGTTTAGGGATTATGTTGAGGGTAGCTGGAGGAGGTTGAGATATTCCCTCAACCTCTCTCACGATAAGTGGAATAAGTTGGATCACACTCCAACTATTTATGTACGCNTTGTGTTGTAACGTTTTGTTATGTTATGTAATGTAGTCATTAAGGGGGGAAGTTAGATAATAATGACTCATTAGGGATTCCTAGAGTTTAGGGATTATGTTGAGGGTAGCTGGAGGAGGTTGAGATATTCCCTCAACCTCTCTTATGATAAGTGGAATAAGTTGGATCACACTCCAACTATTTATGTACGCATTATATCTGAGTTTATCAGTGCAATAATACAATCTGTTTGTGTGTTATTACTGTATCTCTTCTCTCATAAATTCTGTCACTTATTACTCTTTATAAAAAAAATTGGAGAAGGTAATTCTTTTATTTGGACATTGAATTAACATTATATTAATCATGTGTCTGCCACATTTATATACTTAATGTATAGTTAATATACTTAAATATTATTTTTTTCCTTGACATTCTAAAATGATTAATTATAAAATAAAGTTTGTATTTCCAAGATTAGTGCAGAGTGCCAATTCTTTATTAAAATCAGAGTTCACATTTTTAATTTAGCAATCACTTAGAGTAGTGGTGTGGGGTTTGAGCATAATGTTGAGATCACAAAATATATTTTTAGTTTAGAAGGATGGGACTTACTCACTATCAAAACATGCTTACACTTCTGGGTTATGGTTTAGCTTTCATTCCTAAGCTTACACTTTTGGGTTATGGTTTAGTTTTTACTTAGAACACTGTTGTGTTTCAACATATTCATGAAATTATAAATTATATGATTTTTTATTTGGAATGGTGTAAAATGGAAGTTGTATGTACAAATTATACATGCTAAGTGGGCATAATGGTTAAAAACATGTGTTTCCTCCTAAGAGATCACAAGTTCAAATCCAAGGGGGTAATAGTATGGGATTTGGCCATATCCTTGGGATTATAAATTATATCATTCTTTATAATTTGCAAGTGTGTCATTTCATGTTACTAATTTAGGGATTCAAAAATAGTATTATAGCATTCTTTATAATTTGCAAAGAGTGGACATCCTAGGATGCACGTTGTGAGATTCATTTGCACCATGTAACATTTGCACCATGTAACATCTTTGTTTTCAAACTCCAAACTAGCGATGTATATTGTAGATTTAATACATCGTCGAGAGACAATTGATGTGATATGTAAATGATATAAATTGAATATCTATTAAACCAAAACCCATTTGTTATTTCATTTTAAGTTATCATTACCATGAACCATTTGCACCATGTAACATCTTTGTTTTCAAACCCCAAAGATTTGCACCATGTAACATCTTTGTTTTCAAACCCCAAAGATTTGCACCATGTAACATCTTTGTTTTCAAACTCCAAACTAGCGATGTATATTGTCGATTTAATACATCGTCGAGAGCCAATTGATGTGATATGTAAATGATATAAATTGAATATCTATTAAACCAAAACCCATTTGTTATTTCATTTTAAGTTATCATTACCATGAACCTTCCATTAGTTGTTGAGTGTTCTAGAGTTCAATCATTGAATTCATGTAAAAGGGTTGGTGTGAGAGTCACTCCCGATAGTTATTGAGAGCATGGGGGTTGAGTACAATCAGCTTGGGGAAGAGTGCAAGACAAGAAAGCAAGAGAAAGAGAGGAAATTTGCATGGTTTGGAGACCAAAATTATTCATTCACGTTTTTTGATAGACAACAATTTTCAAATGGAGTTTTTTTGGCCAACAATGGAGTTTTGAATGTTGCAGCTTGAATGAAGTTGTTGTGGGTATGTTTGGTTTTTGTTTGAAGCTATAATCTCGTGAAGAAAGAGGTTGTTTGCCTAAGAGTGATGAGCTATTCAAAATTCGTCAAGGAAGCATGTTTTTCTGTTGTTGCGTGAATTTGTGTTGTAGTTGTAGAATTCATGAGATCTGAACAAGTAAAATTCTTGTCTAACCTTTGATGGAAACCCTAGAGGGGAGTGGAAAGGCCTAAGGAACTATGATCGGTGAAGGGAGATTCCATCCCTTGGGTTGTGCAGGTTGAGGGGTAGATTGCCATTGGATACAAATAAGCTATGAGTTTGGATTGTTGAGAGGGAGACATTAGGTAGGCTTAGGGACTATTGTCTCTTGTTGATTCATAACCCCAACTTGGCGGTGTCTTTTTGTTGAGAACTTGAACAACTAGACTACGGTTCAGAGGAACGTTCGACATCTGCGTTGGGTTGCACATTTTATAAGATAAGAGTTGGTGTTTGTTGTGTTTATGCATGCATAATGATGGTATAGTTGTTGTGCAATTTACTGTGTGATACATTTGGTTAATATTATTTGTTATGCATATATTGATCCACATGATTCTCTATTTGTATGGTCGAATGTTATTGTATAGGTTTAACTATTGTTATGCACATCAAGGGTAATTATATTTACATTTTTAATGAATATGGACATCTAAATGAACTTGAATGTCATGTTGTGTGTTATTTTGGACATTTAGATTTAGTATCATAAATTTTCATTGACTCATTTTAGTAGTGATGTCACCCAGTTGGGGGATGGTTACATTACAATATGGTATCGAGTTTCTATTTCAACACTAGACCCATATGGGCCAAGAAATTCTGCGGATTTGAACAAATTCACCATTACAGACTTCGGTCTGAGCGAATTTGGGGAAAATGGAGGAGAACCATAGTGAAAATCCCCAAATTTGTGAGACAATTTGAGTTTTGAATAACCTAAAACTATCTGATACATTTAATGCCTTCAATCAATCAGATCGACAACACATATTCATTTGATAAATTTAAAATTTCCAATGTTTTTGAAGTTTGGCAAGGTTTCCAGATCGATGACTCAAATTCATTTTAGGTGGATAGAGAGCAGAGATAGATTCCTAGACAATCTAGATTACTGATTGTTTGGAAGGTTAGATTAGAATCAATGACCAAGACCATATCGAGTGAGATATGTGTGAAGACAACTTGGTAGAAGTCGATGAATGTCTATTTTGATTCAAAAAAAAATTAAGTGTTGAAGTTTCACGAAAAACTTCATCGATGGTTGATGGTCGAATCGGAGAGTCGGTAAAAGAGTTCGGTTCAAACACAAGAAGTCTCCAATCACTGGTTGGGGATCGAAAAATTTGGTCAAAAAATTCCAAGTGTTGAAGTTCTCCAACAAAATTCATCAATGGCCAATGGTTTGAAGTCCAGCGAAAATTGGTGAAGGTTTCATTCATCCAAAGGGTTCAAACACAAGAAGTCTCCAATCACTGGTTGGGGATCGAAAAATTTGGTCAAAAAATTCCAAGTGTTGAAGTTCTCCAACAAAGTTCACCAATGACCAATGGTTAGGGATCAACGAAAATTGGTGAAGGTTTCATTCATCCAAAGGAGATTGTCGATTAGTGGTGGTCGACGATTGGGGATTGATGAAATTTGACGAGAGTTTTCATTTGTCTGAGAGAACTTCCCAATCGTCAGTGGTCAATGATTGTGCATCAACAAAATTAGCAGAGTGGTTTATGTCTTCCAAAAGAAGTGGTCGATCATCGTTGAACAAAAAGAATATAATGATTTCAACATCCATTTTTCATTGCACGTCATCTTCCACGTGTCATGCCAAGTAAGAAAATTTGATACCTTAGTATGTCATATCATGCTACATCAACATAGTTTCCACATAAATAAAGGGATGGTCGATGGTCGGGGATCGAAATATTTGTGGGAAAATGGTTGTTGAGATATTTCTCCAATTGTCGATGGTTGATGATTGGGGATCAGAGAGGTTGACAAGAAATTTTTGTTTTTGAGGAGGAACAATCCATGGTCGATGGCCAATGATCGGGCATCATGGAGATTGATGAGAAAGTTGGATTTACAAAATGAAATCATCGTTCGCTAATCGTCGATGGAGGGAGGATAGATGGTATAGATTTATCTTTATTTTTGGTTGATGACACATATTAAAGGGAATTTATAACATAAAAATAGTAAAATTGTTAATATTTTTTGGGGGTTTTGGAAGTCATGAACTTGCAGGGCAATTTTGATGCCTTCAACGATGTTTTTAACCAATAAAAATCCATGATAATAGAGTGTACCAAGGTAGCCTCTTTCTCTACATCTTAAATAAAAGAACTAGGAGAAAGATATAAAACAGGCTATTCTAGGCCCAAAACAGAGCTCGTATGAGAAAGTTAGAGCTGAAACAATTGAGGTAAAATTTCAAGACCAATTTACTTCCAAAGGGAATAAATCCTTGCTCAGAAGATCGTTTGAGGCATACATGTAGTCTTTGGAAATCCTATGAGCCATAGAAGATATCTGTGGAGCCCTATTTAGAATCTGGGTATATGAAAATGCATAGAAAGATAATTAAGTCACTTGTAGCATATAGAGATAAATTGGGAAAAACAGTCAAAACATCTCCAGACCATAACATTTCTCTCAGAGGTCGTAAGTGAGAAACAAAATAGTACAGTTGGAAAGGTATTGACGAGGAGGAGACATCTATTAACTTATAATTTTAGTTTGGGCTATAAATGTATCATAACGTGATAAAATATATTTTTGTAGTAGTAAAAGAGTGGAAATTGCAACTTGTAAATGTTGTAACATTTCACTTAGAACTTAGAATGAGGCATGAGTACAACTATTGGAAAGTATTTTTTACGAATGATGTATTTCAGAAATCATATTTGGAATAATGCATTCATATTCTTCATAATTTGAAGTGAAGAATGACTTGTAACCTAATTAATAAATATTTTGCAATATGCTTAATTCTAATAACAATTATTGCATGCACATTCTTGCAGAATTAAAGATATAACAAAGCATAATTTTGAACATATATGAGAAATAGAGATATGAATGATGCACAAGGGTCTTACAACCATGAAGAATAAATCATAGGGCTACATGCCCGCATGGGTATTTTTAAGAATAAGTCAAATGGAAGAAGAGAGAGGAAGGAGCCTCTAACTATGAGAAGTCTACATAGAGAAGTGAAAATATATAGGGTTGATAATGAAAGGATTATGAAGGCTTGGGAAGAGATACTGCACAACATGAATATGTTGTTGAATCAAGTCAACAAATATTCTAGCACAAGGAAAGAAACTTGTGCCACACAAGTGGAAGTGTCTAGGTCCCATGATAGGAGGGATGACCATGGAGGATCTAGATGGTCAAGGAGTATTAGTAGGCATCAATGTCATAATTCTCTAGGGAAATCGACTAGGAAAACATATGCACGTTCAAGGTTGGAAAGAAGCCCAATTATGTCTCTCGTAAGGAATCATAGAAGGATGCATGCATCATATAACTTACAAGGGGAAGTGAGGAAAAATAATCCACCATCATTTGATGGAGAATCCAAGAAAGGTGAAGAGACAAAAGCATGGTTGTTGGGAATAAGAAAATATTTCTAGTTCCATAACTACTCATCAAATGTAGAATACAGGAAGAAAGACATCTATGTGGTGGGATCAATTGAATCAGGTTAAGCACCTTGATTAGAAAATAGTTTCTTAAAAGCAGTTCAAGAAATATTTTCAGCGACAATACTTGTTAGAGCTCTGAGCAATACTGTGACAATAAGATGCAAGATTTATTTGAACTCAAACTTGGGAACATGACCATGGATGAATATGAGAGAAATCCTTCGAACTTCTCAAGTATGTGAGTTTCATAATATATCAGAAGGTTAAAATTGAGAGGTTCCTGAGTGGAATTCCATCCTTCTACAAGGATAAAATTCAGTTTGATGAGACCAATAATTTAGAGGAATCCATAAGGAAGACTATGTATTTGTATGAGAAAAACAAAGGAAGGATAGCTTTCCAAAAGGCTTGGGATGACTAGAAAAAAGGAAAGATGGATCAAACGAAGAAAGGATCCATACCATATTTCATAAGGAATATATCTCAATCATATTAGAAAGGGAAACCATCTAAAGGTAATTAGAAAATGATAGATTTCTTGGTAAAGAGGCCAAGGAAACATCCCATTAAGTATTGGGTATGTGAAGGGGATCACATGTATAAAGTTTTTCCTTGCCGAAGAGATAAGATGAATACTTTGCATAGAATCAAGCAAGAGGAGCATACTAGTAAAACAACCCTTTAGACAAGGTATGGACACTATGAGTTCATTTTGGTGGCTTTTGTGTTGACAAATGCACCGAATATATTTATGTGTCTAATGAATGGGGTGTTTAGAGATTTCTTGGACAAGTTTATCATTGAATTCTTGGATGAAATTCTTATCTATTCCAAGAAAGATGAAGAACATGGGAGACATCTGAGGATGGTGCTACAAGTGTTAAGAGAGAACCAATTGTATGCCAAATTGATTAAATGTACTTTTTATCAAAGGCATATCCATTATTTGGATAACATTGTTTCAAAGGATGACATAGTAGTGAATCTAGAAAAGATTGAAGCAATCAAGAGTTAGACAATGCCAACAAATATTTCAGAGGTTATGTCATTTATGGGTCTAGTTGGTTTTTACATGATATTTATTGCAGGATTCTCCAAGATTGCACACCCAATAACATATATGAAAAATAAAGAAGTAAAATTCGAATAAAGTGTTGTGAAGAAATTTTCCAGTTCTTAAAGGATTTGTTAACGAGTGCACCTATTTTAAAATTTTCATATCGAGATGGGGATTTTTTTGTTTTCAAAGACACATGGAAGGAAGTTCTCGGTAGATTCCTTTTACAAAATGGACATGTAATTTGTTATGAGCCCAAAATATTAAAGGAGCATGAAATAAATTATGCTACACATGACTAAGACTTTGCAACCTTGCTACATGCTTTAATAATGTGGAGGAATTACCTCCTAGGAAGAAAATTTTAATTGAGGATAGACCATAGTGGTATGAAATATTTGTCTGAACAACCAACACTAAATGCTAGACAAAATAGATGGTTGAAATTTCTTAGTGAATACAACTTTGACATCAAGCACATAAAGGGAAAAGAGAACAAATTCATTGATGCACTCAACATAAGGGTGCATAAAATCCATGCTACAACCATTAGTATATACACAACATATTTAAAAGATAGAATTCTAGATGTTGTAACAACAAATCAACATTTTGTTCAAGTCAAAAAAAACTTACAACAAAATGACATAGAAGAGAAATATAAGGATTATAAGTTGGAAGAGGATGGAATCCTCGTATTTCAGAACATATTTTATGTTCCAAATTCTCAGGAATTGAGGAATTTAGTTCTTAGGGAAATGCATAATGTGTCATACGTTGGAGGTCTAGGATACCAAAAAATTATTACAACTATAAGAGGCCAATATTTTAACATGGTACGAAGAAATATATCACTGATTATTTGACCAAATGCATGGAATGTTAGAAGGTAAAGGTCGAGCATAGACATCCAACGAGATTGTTGCTGCCATTTCTCATTCCTGAATGGAAATGGGAAGTTGTTATTATATATTTTATTACCAGATTGTCTAGGACAACAAGGAAACATGATTCTATTATGGTAGTGGTGGAGAATCTTACAAAGGATGCACATTTCATTCCATTAAAAGTAACTCATAAGGAGGCTAATATTGCAAAACTTTACATGAGATAAATTGCAAACCTACATGGTGTGCTCAAGAAAATAGTGTTGGATCGAGATCCCAAGTTCACTTTGAATTTTTGGAAGGGGTTGTTTAAGGGATTTGGAACAAATTTTAATTTCAGTACAACATATCACCTAGAGGCAGATGGAAAAATGAAGAGAATTAATTAGAGAATTGATGATATGTTAAGAATGTATGTGATGGATAATCCTTCTAGGTTGGAAGATTATATCCATTTAGTTGAGTTTTTCTATAATAATGGGTATCAATAATAATTGAAGATGAGCATGTTTGAAGCATTATATGGCAGAAAATGCAACACACTAGCAAGTTGGGATAATCTAGAAAAGAAAGTCATGATTGTGCTAGAATTGTTAAAGGAAATGGAGGAATAGATGGGAAAAACGAGGCATAATTTGAAATTTGCACAAGATCAGAATAATAGCTATGTTGATAAAAAGATAGCACATAGAGAATTCAAAGTGGGAGAGAAAGTGTTTTAAAATTTAAAGACAAGAAAAGCTCGCTGAAATTGGGGAGTTGCCCAAAGTTGACAGCAAGATATTGTGGGTTTTTTTAGTTCTTAGAAAAGATAGGACCAACAACATACATGCTATCATTACCTGCATCCATGAGAATTCAGAATGTGTTGCATGTGTCTTTATTAAGAAAGTATGTACCTGATCCTAATAATGTGATTGATCGGAATGTGATCTAGGTTGAACACGAAGGGGATTTCTAGGTGGAAGCAATGTACATCACGGACCATAGATTCAATGTTCTCATGAAGAAATCCAACATCTTAGTAAAGGTTCAATGGACATGCTAAATTCCTAAAGATGCTACATGGGAGACGAGGAAGCCATGAAGGAAACATACCCACAAACTTATGAAAATTTTGAAGAAAACTCAATGTACATTTATACATAATCAAATGAAGACTCCATTTTGGCAATTGAATTTCCTAGAAGAACAACTTTGAAACTTTCTATCCAACTAATGTGTGGGTTGAAGGGAAAATTGAGATGCTGGTTGGAATTGTTGTGTCAGTCATTAACTTGTGGAATTATCAAGAAATTTGATTTAATGTTTTTATATATGTCAATGTGTAAATTATATGGTTATTTGCACTAACGAAATTTTATAGGGAGAGGGGGAATGTAATATCCCCATTTTCCAACCCCAAACTAGCGATGTATATTGCACATGTAGTACATAGTTGAGAGCCAAGTGATGTAATATGTAAACGATGTAAACTAAATATAATGAAGACTTGGGGGCTAAGTATCCATAATACAGGGAAGGGGTCCAAGGAAGAGAGTTTCCCATATCTATGAAACAAAATCCATTTCTTATTTCCTTCTAAACTATCATTACCATGAACCTTCCAATAGTTGTTGAGTGTTCTAGATCCCAATCATTAAATTCATGTAGGAGGGATAGTGTGAGAGTCACTTCCAATAGTTATTGAGAGCATGGGGGTTGAGTACAATCATATTGGGGAAGAGTGCAAGTCAAGAAAGCAAGAGAAAGAGAGGAAATTTCTATGCATAGGAGACCATAATTATGCATTCATGGTTTTTGATAGAAAGTAGTTTTTACATGGAGTTTTATGTACAACAATGGAGTTGTAAGTGTTTAAAATTGAAGGCGGTTGTTGTGGGCATGTTTGGTTCTTATTTGGAGTTGTAATATCATGAATAAAGAGGTTGTGTGCATGTGAGTGATGAGTTGTTTGAAGTTCATCAAGGAAGCACACATTTTTGTTGTTAAGTGAATTTGTGTTGTACTTGTAGAATTCCTTAGGTCCGAGCATGTATAATTCATGTCCAACCTATCTTGGAATCCATCTAGGGGAGTGGAAATGCTTGAGGGACTGTGAGAATTCAAGGGGAATTCCATCCCTTGGTTTTTGCAGGTTGAGGGGAAGAGAGTTGGTGGAATGGAATTAGCTGTGAGTTTTGGTTGTTGAGAGGGGGGCATTAGCCAACCATAGGGACCACCATTGTTTGTGGATTTATAGCCCCATCACGAGGTGTATTCCTATTGAGAACTAGAACAACAAGGATATGATTGGGAGGAATATTTTTCCTTTGCAGCGGGTTGCACATTTTATAAGAAAATTGTTGTTATTTTCTACGTTTATGCATGTATAATTCTTCTATAGCTATTGTGCAAATTACTCTAAACTATATTCAATTATTATTGTTTGTTGTGAGCAAAATGATGCATTTAAATATCTGTATATGTGGTTGAAAGTTGATGTATGTATATAGTTGTTGTTGTGCATAATAACCATTATTATATTTACATTTTTTATGAGAATGGATAGTTGGATGAACTCGATTGTCGTGTTGTGTGTTATTTTCTTCATTTAGATTTAGTATTAGAAATTTTCAATGAATCGTTTTAGTAGTGACATGACCTAGTTGGGGGATGGGTACATTAAAACCTTTCCCACTTATAACAGATGAGTTGATTTCAATCTTGAAGAAAGAATGATTGAAATCCTATTCCACTTGTAACAAAACTACATAACAACCAACATAGATCCATCTTAACCCTGGATCTATCAAGCACTCAGATGGATCAAATTTCTGAATGTGTAAACCTTTTTTAGAGCGCAAAACTTGAGGAAAGGTTAAAGGTTTGCACCTCGAGAGATTTGATCCCTCTCAGTGCTTGATAGATCTGGGGTTAAGATGGATCTATGCTATTAGTAATAGTAAACATACTAAAGTAAAAAATAAAAATAATTAGTAATAGTAAATGTTAAAATAATAGTAAATTTACTAAAGTAATAGTTATAAACTAAAGGAATAGTAAATATGATATATATAATAGCATGTGTAATTTTTTTTTTATTAATTGAGCTTTTAAATGAGCCAACTTTAAATTTTTTAATTATTTGAAATCTAACATCACAACTAACATCATGTGACAACTTATCCCCCATACTAGATTGTATAGCACCTCTCGGTGCAATGATGTTTTCTCTTGTTATACACAAAACAATAGTTCGCATTAGCACTTCCATCTATGTTATGAGAGAAAAATACAAAGAACGATTTGAAAGGAGCACTAGTGCCGGAAAAGAAAACATATAAATGAAAACATCCTCTCAATTACATGGTCATTAATAGTTTCACCATACTTTATGTCCAAGTCATCTTTTGAGTTTTCTTAGGGTGGTATCTTATTACAATGGAAGCAATGGAACCAAAAAAATGTCGGTTTCTAGATGTTCGCAAGCCACATATAGTCGTATTTGGTGTGAATAAACATTCATGGAAAATAAGGGTTGTATTTTACATAGCTATGTTTTCATTAAGATGTAGTTCACCTCACCTCTTTCTTGTTTGTTGAAGTGTGTAGTTTATGAGATGGACACTTGAACCATATGAGAAATGTGGCATAAAATAGGGTATGAGGTTATTTCCAATGGTAATAGAAATAGTCATTTATCCAGGTTTGTATAACAAGTCAATATGCTTTAGTTAGTGAATTTTTGTTCCTACTACAAGTTGGTCCATACACAACCATGAAATTTCCCTCAAATATATCACTAGACTTTCTTGTTTGTAGAGGTTAATGATTGAGGATTTGGAACTATTTCCAATCTCCAAGCTACCAAGTGAAGTAAATTTGTTATATCATTTAAACACAATGAATATGGAAGAGGTATTCTCATGTTTGAATGGAGATAAAGTCAACAATCTTGTTATATATATAGATAAATTACCACTTTAATCTGTGTGCATCTTTTTTATTCTTCTTGTTTTATTGAGCAAGCAGGATCCATGTGAAAGCAATATATTACACAGTATAGAAAAATTGGTGAAAAATGGTCATGTTGTAAATATTATGCTACCATTTCAATCCACGATTGTCCATAGTATGTAATTCATCCATAGAACCATATCTGAAAGAGGTCATTGTTGGTATGTTGTCTAGGAAGAGAATATAATATACTACGTAAACATAGAGGCCATGAAAAATAATTGTTCTTTTTAATTAAAAAAACAAGTACACAAAATGCTCCATTGTGATAATGAAAAGTAAAGGACCTATGTGAGTCTTAGGGCTTTTTAATTTCAGCCATGGTTTAGTCAAAATTAGATGATTATTACTATAGAATGTTACATTCTGTTACAATGGTATTGTATCCTATTAGGAAAACGAGTTAAATTCCCACAATGGTGAATATGATACTATTGTTTACTCAAAAGTATTTGAGTCTCAAGTGTGACAATGGATTCAATATAGAAAGAACTAAATGAATTGCTCAATTGCATCATTAGAAGTGTACTCATATATGGGTTCATTGCAATCCAACGAAAATGGTCATGTTCGTTACTCTTACTTTGTAATTACATAATGAAGTAGTAATCAATGGGTTATTAAAGAAGTTGGTTATTGTTGTTAATTAATTTAGGAAAGCATTGAACATGTGTATGTAGTGGGTACAAGTTATTGGATATTTTTTATAATACAAACAATATTATTTCATTGAGGCTCTCACTATATCTGTACACATGCTTCCAACATAGCTCTTTCAATGCATTACATAGTGGTTTTTAGAAGTTATTCATTATTGTGAATGTTACAAATAAACTTTGAGGTAATACTTGTCTTATCATTTCAAATACAATTTTTCGCATTTTTTCACTAAAGTTAGGTGAAATACATATGATTTTAAGGGACAAAAAGAAATTGGGGATTGTAGTAATTTGTTCAAATTGTTCTTGTGTTTGGCATCTTTGGTGCATAGTTTTATTTCTTTTAATTCACTTTTATGTATACAAACTTATTCATAACTGATGCACAACAAGGAACTTGGTGTATAATCATTCACAATGCTTTGAAGAATATGTTAGTGATATGGGTGGAAAAGTCATTATGTTTTTGCAAGAGGTCCTACTTGACTATATTTTGGTATGAGTAGCCTTGAATAACGTCATCTGTCACCCACAATCAAATAATAGTGTTGGAAAATTCATTTCCTGGGGAAGCACTCCTAAAATATACCAAGTGGAATAAACCCCTTGTAAGGTGCAATTTCCATGACTTTGTTCCCCAAATAGTATATTAATTAGGAATGAATAAGAGCATGTAAAATGGTTTTAGTTATGGATTTTGGACCAATACGATATGTAGAAAGATATGTAGAAAGAGGAACGAAAGAAATTGTAGTTTTAACTTCAATTTTAGCATTGTTTTGGAACACATTCTCTTAGTGCCAATCAATGATAATGCATTCATGTCTATATAATGGTGTGTTGTACAATTCATAAAGGGAAAGCATCGTAGCCATTGGTTTTGACATTTCTAAATAGGTACACATTTTTCCATTCCAATTTTCTCTTCTATAACAAAATGATAATCATTAGATGATTGGAACCATGAAATATTGAGGTAATTCATGTTGAACACAACACACATTAACAAGGACATTGAGTATTGACATGCCAATTAGACCAAGCTGGATTTTAGTGAAAGTGGTGCACATGGAAAAAAGTCTCACTTCAAGGGAAATGAAACCCTTAAGTTGGATTTTTTTATTCTTTTAATGTTGTTACGTTCAATGTAAGATGGGAGGGTTTCATTTGATAAAGATTGTTTTCATTTCCTATAGATTTGATACCTGGGGGGAGGTATTTTTTTTGTTGGGTTCACTTGTTAGGGAGGAGAATTTCATGATAATATTGATGGAAATATAGACCACTTCATTTTGAAAATAAGTTCATTCATAAATTAAACATCCATAAATAGGGCTCTCTTGAATAGTTGACAAGTTCCATTATATTGCAATAGTTTTTGTTGAACCTCATCCTTGCTAGATTAACATTTTATTAATTCATTTTTCCTAATTTTTTCATTTAGAGTAAGGAGTGAGTTCCTTTTTATTATGCCAAGGGCCAATATTTTAATGTCCCCTAGCCACCCTCGTCGGGGAAACACCACTACTTCAAATCCAAACTACTCTGAAACCAGATTGTAACATACCCAACCACCTAGGCTACGTCATGCAACTTGAAACTATCATGCTATGATATACAAATATATATAATGAAAATTTAAACACACATAAACATTATGCTATAATATAGATTAATGTGGAATAACAGTAAACCTACACATGCAACATATACAGGAAATACTCATAACATTATAACACAGGTGAAAGATACACAACATACAATTAGTATAGAATTGGTACTTATCTTTTTATAAGAAGACCACCGACTACGTGCAGACCTTCCACGAACCTCCCAGCCTTAGACCATGTTGTTCCAAGCTATCAGTAGTGGGTCACCCCCAAGTTGGGACTAAACTCCACCCAAGGTAAAGGAAATCTTAGGTGATCTGAAAATGAAAAGGCTCAAGTCTCTTTAAAATTGCAAGTGAAATTTGTATGTGCTTGGGTAATAGGATCAAGTTACAAAAACATAAAAATTAATGAGTTTTTACTTAATCATGAGAAGCATAAAAAATCATAAAAAACCATCAAAATAAACATATTAACACAACATAATGATAAAGGACTGAACCCATCTATTGGTCTACATCTCCTAGTCCAACTTCCAATGGATAATTTTCATTAATCCTCAAAGTGTCAAAATTAGTGCTTTACAATGCTCATAATAAAAAATAGATGGCTTCAAAGGCTCCAGAACATCCAGAAACTCCTAATTGTGCTCTTCCTGCACCTTGTTTGGCCAAAAACTGAATAGGAAACACTTCGTGGAAATTTCTCCCAATTATTTGTTGTCTCTACTCGCAAAAATGCACTTGTGTGTCACTAACCTGGCTCACGGGCATTTCCCGTGCCAAAAAACCAGCACCACGCGCATTCTGCAATTCATGGTGAATTGTCAAACAAATAGGGGAGTTAGCACCTTTTCCAGTGGATGTAGTGGTCATGTGGCCCATGTGGCCAAGCCTTGATCGCAAAAGTAACACATATGCGTTGATCCATTGGATTCTGTACATGAATGGTCATATGGTGGAGGGTGGTGTGACCATGGGCTAACCATTTAAAACCCTCGTGTGCGTGTGTGTTGGAAATATGGAATGTTCTTTGGTATAGTGACTGTGCTCTATTCATATGGCAAGGTCATGTGAACTGTGGTAAGAACAAGGGCTAGGATAAGCCCCGGTCCAGACTCCTCCCGATGATAGGTTATATCATCTTTAAAACATATTTAAATTCATATGGGGCTAAGGAACATCGGTAGGCGGGAGGGTAGCCCAGCCTACGCTAGTACTCTGCCACTCCTGGAGGTCGTTGGTTTGACCCCCAGAGACTCGAACCAAAAGTTTACACCATGGAGGGGTGCCACGTGGCACCATACCATTGGTCCCCAACCACACCACATGTCAAAACCGGATGGGTCCACCTCATGTGCTAATCACCTTGCCACGTTAACACTTCTTCCCAATAAACAATCCACATCAGCTGCATGGTCGTACAGACTATACTTCCAGCTGCCACATGGCTTGTATGGATTGTACGAACTATACAGTCAACAAATTTTTTCTTGTTTGGAAAAGTGGGAAGAATGCAATATCTCTCGTATACGACGTCTGTTTKAACTYGTTAAAGTTCTGTTGGAATCGTGAGGATGAGGTCTACGCATGAGTCTATTTTCAAGCAATTCAGAGCACTTTGATTTTTGAGAATATTTTGATCCCCTGGATCACTCCTCCTGTAATATCCCCAAGACAAACCCAATTGTAATGTAAATGAAAATGTACTTAAGTTGGTGAGATATTTGATATCATTGTGTATGCACCTTTCATGGAATAGTGCGCACATGTACTACGTAGTAAAATGAGGAATTTTTCACATTCCAGGATACCGCGCGCAGTAACATAAGTGTGCATGATTTTGAGGCCAAGTAACCTTTTTATGTATATGTTGTGTTTTATAGGCTGGTGAGCCAGTTATTATAAGCTAGAATGCTTATGTTTTGATTAGGCCAAAGAGCCTAGATGTTAAAGGCCAATGCACTTATTTTTGTATATGTCACATAATTAATATAAAATACATCGTTGCGCGCAAACCGACCATGATAAAAGAGATGGGGGACTAAATTCCACTGGTAGATAAAGGGAGGGAATAAAAGTTAAGGAAAAGGGCTAAGCTAGGGAGCTTAATCCAAAAAGGAATATTATATTAATATTTCTTAAATCATAAAGTATGGATAATTATTTTATCCTAAGTTCTAAAGTTGGGGACAAGTAGGCCAAAGTAGCTCCCAACATGACAAGTGTCAAGTTGGGGACATGCATACATATTGT
>SNQJ01S0019200.1:81613-91890 GCA_010110895.2 Picea sitchensis | reverse complement strand
AGGGAGAATCAGTCCTATATCAAATTGAGCAAGTGCTCATTTTATCAGAAGAAAATTCATTATTTGGGTCATATCATTTCAAAGGATGGGATAGCAGTGGATCTTGAGAAGAGAGAAGCAATTATAGAATGGTCAGCGCCAAAGAATGTGACAGAGGTGGAATCATTCATGGGTATTACATGATACTACATGAGATTTATTGAAGGATTCTCAAAGATTCAACACCCAATCACTTCCTTGCAAAGAAAGGGTGTGAAGTTTCATTGGACATTGGATTGTGAAAAGAGTTTACAACACTTGAAAAAATTATTAACAAGTGCTCCAATACTAAGGATTGCAGACTCAAATGAAGACTTCATTGTATGCACATATGCATGTAAAGAGGGACTTGGTGGAGTCCTCATTCAAAATGAGTTTGTTATATGTTATGAGTCAAGGAAGTTAAAGGAGCATGAAAGACACTATGTCACCCATGATTTGGAGTTGGCATCCATAGTGCATGCCTTGAGGAAATGAAGACACTACCTCATGGGGAAAAGGTTTGATCTAAGAATAGACCATAATGGTCTGAAATTCTTATTTGATCAGCCAACTCTAAATGATAGGAAAAGAAGATGGTTAGAATTTCTAAGTGAATATGACTTTGATATAAAGCATATCAAGGGGAAAGAGAACAAAGTGGTTGATGCACTTAGAAGAAGAGTACATGAATTGCATGCTACAACCATTATCATGCACCAATCAGATTTGAAAGAAAGAATTAAAGAGGCTGCCAAATCAGATTTACAATACAAGGAATTAGTGGCAAAATTACAGCAAGGTATTTTGCAGCAGAAAATTGACAAATATAAGCTAGATAATGATGAAATTCTCATGTACAAGGGAATAATTTATGTACCAAATTCTCAGGAATTGAAAAAACTGATATTGAGAGAAATGCATAATGTGCCTTATGTTGGGAACCCAGGATATCAAAAAAATATTGCAACTATCAAGAGCCAATATTATTTGCCAATCATGAAGAAAGAGTTTGTTGATTTTATTGCCAGATGTTTGGAATGTCAAAAAGTAAAGGCTGAGCATAGACATGCAGCTGGTTTTCTACAACCATTACACATTCTTGAGTGGAAGTGGAAATTTGTAACCATGGATTTCATTACCAAACTTCTCAGAACAAACAAGCAACATGATTCTATTATGGTAGTGGTGGATAAGCTTAATAAAGCTACCCATTTTATTTCAGTTAAGCTCACTCACAAGGTAGCCAACATCACTGATGTTTATATGAAGGAAATTGCTAGATTACATGACATACCCAAGACAATTGTGTCTGACTGAGATCCAAAATTTACCTCAAAATTTTGGAAGGGGTTATTTAATGGATTTGGAACTAATTTAAATTTTAGTACAGCTTATTATCCTTAATCAAATGGGAAAACAGAGAGGATGAATCAAGTGATTGAAGATATGTTGAGGATGTATGTGATTGATAAACCATCGAAATGGGAAGACTACCTACACTTGGTAGAGTTTTCTTATAACAATGGGTACCAAGCATCTCTAAAAATGATCCCATTTGAGGCACTTTATGGCAGAAATCTCAACACACTAGTAAGCTAGGATAACTCAGCAGACAGAGCAGTGGTTGGGCCTAATCTGCTCAGGGAAATAATAAAAAAAAAATTAAGGTTGCCCAAGACAAGCAAAAAATCTATGATGATAAGGGCGTAAATCACAGGGAATTTAAAGTGGGTGACCATGTATTTTTGAAAGTAAAAGCCAACAAAAGTTCCCTGAAGTTGGAAAATTGTTCAAAGTTGGCAGCTCACTATGGTGGACTGTTTGAAATCCTAGAGAGGATTGGTCTAGTAGCTTATATGATTGCATTTCCTGCATATATGTATTTTCATAATGTATTCCATGTATCATTGCTCAAGAAATATATACCTGATGCTAATCATGTTATTGATTGAAATGTGATCTAAGTGGAGCAAGAAAGTGCTTTCCAAGTGCATCCTGTACGCATTATGTACCGAAAAATCAAACAGCTTTGGAATCAAGCCATAGTGCTTGTAAAGGTCCAATGGACCTGGTACGGTTCTGAGGATGCTACTTGGGAGCATGAGGATGCAATGCAGGTAGAATACCCACATCTTTTTGAGGATTTTTGAAATTTTGTTGTATATGGGTACATGATGCACTGAGGACATTGCATAAATAAGCAGAGGGTATTGTAATATCCCCAGGATGAACCCAATTGTAATGTAAATAAAAATGTACTTAAGATGGTGAGTTGTTTCATATCTTTGTGTATGAACCTTTCATGGCATAGTGCAGACATGCACTGCGTAGTAAAATAAGGAAGTTTGCACATTCCAGGATACCGCGCGCAACAACATAAGTGTGTGTGATTTTGAGGCTAGGTATCATTTTTGTGTATATGTTGCGTTTTATAGGCTGGTGAGCCATTTATTATAAGCTAGGATGCTTATGTTTTGATTAGGCCGTAGAGCCTAGATGTTAAAGGCTAGTGCGCCTATTTTTCTATATGTCTCACAATTAATATAAAATACATCGTTGTGTGTGGACCGACCACAATAAAAGATATGGGGGACTAAACTCCACTGGTAGGGAAAAGGAGCGACTAACAGTTAAGGAAAAGGGATAAGCTAGGGAGCTTAAGCCAAAAAGGAATATTATATTAAAATTTCTTAAATCATAAAGTATGGATAATTATTTTATCCTAAGTTCTAAAGTTGGGGACAAGTAGGCCAAAGTAGCTCCCAACATGATAAGTGTCAAGTTCGGGACATGCATACATATTGTTGGGACTTAGTTCATTTTCCCATCTTTTCCATCATTCTTCCCATCATTCCTTTCATCATTCATTCATCCAGTCAATCATCCATGAGCATACACACATCCATTGAGCTATCCTTTGTATCTTCATGATTGTACCTAGACTTGTATCCATAGCCATTTTGTGTTGATGTATCTGGTTAGCTTGGGAGTTGGACTGAAGAAGCAGGTTGTCAGGCCCGTGGGATATTGAAGAGGTGAGTTGTCAGGCCCGTGAGAAATTCTCTGGGTGAGATAATTGCTAGGAATTGATTTCCTGAAGGTGATAAACTGYAGTTACATTKCTCTAAGAATTCATGTCTGGCATGTTGTTGAAGCACGAAAAGGAAGTGGGAAAGTCGAAGGACCATTGAGCAGAGAAGGGGCACACTTCCTGGGTGGGACAAGCATGTGGGGAATGAGGGATTGTAGGTTATTGGTTTGAGTTGGCACCTGAGACCAAGTCTTTCTTGTTGTCTATGAGCCTTTATCCTGGTTAGGAATCCCTTTACGTAGGTGGAGTTTAGTCCCAACTCGAGGGTGACTCACTGTTGAGACTGATGAATAGTGTGGTCTAAGGCTGGGAGGTTCGTGGAAGGTTTGCACACAATTAGTGACATTATTACCAAAATAAGTGCCAATTGTGTGATAAACTTACATGGTGCATTGTTATTTACGTGCTTATTTTTATGGGTTATCATATGTGCGGTTATAACTGTGTTTATTTTTATGGGTATTTTCTGTATATGATGCATGTATATGTTTATTGTCATTTCAGCGTGAATCCGTGTATTTAAAGATGTATTTGTATGTTTACATTTTATATATAATTCTTCCACAAGAGTTCTCTGTGTGTATATTTTAATTGCATACAATTCAAAAAATTTATGTGGCATAGCTCAATTGGATGTTGGGTATGTTATAGTATGTTTCGAAAAGAGAACAGTAACAGTTCTCTGGCATAGCGTGGCCCGGCATGGATGGTCGAGGACGTTACACCTCCCCATTGGGAAGCTTTTGGACCTCCAAAAGAGTACTTTCAGTCTATCTGAATATGAGGGTACAATTTTCTCACCTTTCCAACCTCAATCCTTTTGGCTTTGCTTGGATTTGTGCCTTTAAGACCAACACAAAGGTATTCCACATTCCCTTGTTTTGAATTTTTCATCCTCCTATCAAGGATTGTATCCTCATGCAATTCTGAAGGACATTCTGGCGAGAAATCATCTATGGAAGGAATTTGAACATGCTCTCCTTGATCACAATCAAAGGAGGCTCATACAATCTCAAATTCTCAACATTAACAATTGCATAGATTTGCATATAAGGAGGAAAATCCAAATGGAAGGCATTGTTACCGATCTTTTCAAGAATATTGAAAGGTCCAAATCTAATTGGTTTCAATTTTTTACCTTCTCCTTTAAGCCTCTCTTTGCTAATGTAAAGGAAAACTTCAACTCCAACTTGGAAATTGTGATCAACACGATGCTTGTCATGTCTTGTCTTGTACCTTGGCTTGGCTCTTTTTCAAATGTTCTTGTACCATTTGATTCACCAACTGAATGTGTTCAATGAACTTATTTGCTCTATCAATGTCATATTGACCATCAATAGGAATATCTTTCCCAAAGATAAAATCTAAAGAAGATTTTGGAAAATAACCAAAACATGCCTCAAATGGAGATGTTTGAGTCGAAGAGTGCTTAGCTCGGTTGTAAGCATGATGAATGTAGTGCAGGTGCTCATCCCAAATCTTATGATGCTTTTTGTAATAACTATGAAGAAGATGTACTATTGTTCTATTCACCACTTCTGTTTTACCATCGGTTTGTGGATGAAAAGTTGTGCTCTTTTTCATCTTGGTGTCCATGAGTGCCCATAATATTGACCAAAAGTTCCCAATAAATTGAGAATCTCGATCAAAATTAATGGATTTGGGAAACCCCAAATGTACCCACACATGTTGAAAGAACATTTGTGTCAACCACAACATAAAGATAATCATGATTCTTTTTAGACATAGGTAGACCTCCTACAAAGTCCACGGAAATGCTTTCCCAAGGACGAGAAGGAACTGAAAGTGGCGTATACAACCCCAACTTTCTATTGCTAGGCTTACTTGAGCACATAAAGAACATCCTCTTACATATCTTGAAACACTTTCATTCATTTTAGGCCAATAACAATACCTTTGCAAATTATCCATCGTCTTACCTACACCAAAGTGGCCATCAATAACAGAAGAATGTGCTTCCCTTATGATGTTCACTCTTTCACCTTGTGGAATACATATCTTGCAAAGTTGATATAAAATATTATCATGCACATGGTAATCCAATTCCTCAACTTGGTTAGAATGACACAAAGTTGCATAAACCTCTTTAAAATCAATATCTAAAGCATATTGTTCAACATAGCTTTCATGCATGGTAGAATTATGCTTAAGAATAACTGAAGAACTAGCAATAGGCCTAGAAAGAATATCAACAACTTTGTTATATATTCATTTCTTATACCTTATTTCCAAGTGGAATTGTTGTATAAAACCCATCCATGTGAAGTGCCTTGCTTGCTGTATCTTTGTTTGTGATTGTAAGTATTGCAATGGTTGATGATTTGTTTGAATGATAGTTTATTTTCCCAACAAATAATGTTTCCATTTTTTCACACTTTATACCAATGCATACAACTCCTTATCATAAGTAGGATAGTTAATCACATCGCCATTAAAAGTTTCAAAATGAAAACAAATGAGATTACCATGTTGCAACAAGACTTCTCCCACTGCATAATTACTTGCATCTGTTTGGATCTCAAATGGTTCTCTCAAATTAGGAAGTGAAATAACTGAATCTGAACTAATCTTCTCATTAAATGCATCAAAATCTTTTTGTTTCTTTCCTTCCCATTGAAAAAATTCCTTGATGCTTGTCATTGCATGTAATGGAGTTGCAATTGAAGAGAAGTCAACAATAAACTTTCTCCAATATTGGGATGCTCCCAAAAAGCTTCTTACCTTTGTCACATTGTTGGGCTTGGGCCAATCCAAAATGATTTTTACCTTAGAAGGATCAATTTCCAGTTCTCCTCCTTGAACAATATGTCCCAAGTAAACAAGTGAGGTCTTTCCAAACTCACATTTAGACATCTTTGAAAACAAATTTTATTTCTTCAAGACATCCAAAATTGTTTTACATGAATAACATGCTCTTCACAAGATTTTCTAAATATCAAAATGTCATCCAAGTAGACAATCACACAATCATCAAGAAAAAGGCCTTAAAACATCATTCATGACTCTCATGAATGTAGCAGGAGCATTACAAATTCCAAATGGCATCACCATCCACTCAAACAAACCTTTCTTTGTTTTGAAAGTTGTCTTCCATGTGTCTCCTTCAACAATTCTAATATGATGATATCCACTTCTCAAATCCAACTTAGTAAAATACTTAGCATCTTTCAATTGATCAAGCAAATCATAAATTCTAGGAAGAGGATAACTATTTTTTACCGTAATATTGTTCAAGGCTCTGAAATCTACACATATGTGCCATGTACCATATTTATTTGGCACTAAAAAGGTTGGTGACCCACATGGAGATGTGTTTGGCATGATGACCCATTTTCCAAGAAAATCTTGGATTTGTTTTTAATTTGATCATTTTCCATCACTGAGATTGTGTACATACCAATGTTTGGAAGAGGACAATCTTGTTGAAATTGTATCTCATGTTGGATACCTCTTTTTGGAGGAAATCCTTTTGGTTTCTGAAACATCTCATTATATTGGTTAACGGCCTCATATAAATCAGATTTAAACTTTGCATCACAACCTTGGAAATATTTTTTTTCAACATTGTCTTTGGGTTTGATCATCAAGAGGACAAAATTATTACTAGCATTGTCTAATCTCTTCATTTGTCCATCATTTACAAGTGACAAATTCAACTTTTTTGTATGTTCTCTAACAATGCACTCAAATACATTTTTAAACAAATGATATTTGTTCTCATGACAATGAAATATGGCTCTCCTATCATATAAATATGGGCTTCCGAACACAATACCACAAATATCCAATGGAATAACACCAAGCTCTACCTTATCTATAAAGTTTGCAGTGATGGAAAATATGAGTTTACACCTTCTTGTCACATGCAATATGGCATTGTCTCATATCCCTCCTATAGTGTATGGTTTAGGATGTGGATTAGTTTCCAATTTTAATTTCTTGACAATGTCTTAAGATATGAGGTTTGCTTGATATCGAGTATAAAAAAGAGTATCTATCTTGGTATGCTTTAAAATAACCCTTATGTCAAAAATATCTATTGTTTCTTTTTCATGTTGACTTTCATTGAGGCTACTATTACTTGAAGAACTAGTACTTGCAATAGAATCCTTACCTTGAAAACCCATGGCTGTAATTTTTGTTTCATCTCCCAAATCATAACCTAAATCATGTTGTGTAGTTGTAGTAGTCTTTCATTTCCCCTTATGGATTAAATTTTTGGGTCTCATTTCAGGATGAAGTTTCCAACAATGGTATTCATCATGGCCATCCTTTGAACAATGTTTACATGAGAGTTTCTCTCCTTCTTTCTTTACTGAAGAATTATTTCTTCCATTTCCTTTGAATTTCCTATTTCCCTTGTCTCCTTAACAAAAGGATTATTGCTTCCCTATTGAGGCTCATTCTTCCCTCTTGCTTCCAAATGAGTTTCATGTACACAAACTTCATTTAGATTTGTAGGGTTAAACATAATTATTGTGTGCCTCAAGTAGCTATGCAATCCTCCAATGTATTTGAGTAAAGCTTCTTGAGAAGATAAATCTATACCCAAAATCAAAGCTCTTCTTCTAAATTCTTGAGTGTAGCTTTGAACACTTTTCCCTTTAGCGTTTCTGAAAATTTTCCAATCCATAATAGATTTATGCATGTATGATAATGGATAAAATTGTCTTTTAAGTGCAACAATAAATCATTCCAAGAGGATAAAACTTTACCATGTTTCTTCATGTCCTCTTGAGTTTTGGCTTCCCACCAAATGAGTGTTGCACTTTCGAATCTCAGAGAAGCAATTCGAATCTTAGTTTCATCATCTTTGATTCTTTTTATCTTACAATACACTTCAATCTGACGAATCTAGTTATCCAATTTCTCAGCATTTACCTCTGCATTGTACATATGCAACTCAAACTTAATATCAATCTTAAGCAAAGGAGTTTGTGGAAGAATTTTACCATGTTCTTTCGGAGAATTTGGAGGTGGTTGTGAAATGGTAGAAGAGGTGGAAGATGGAGGTGAAGGAATTGGAGTATCACCATTCCCTCCATTTCCTTTTGGAGTTTTATCATCACTATCTTCATTACCCTTTGGAGGATTTGAGATTTCACCTTGCAACCTTGCATTTCTTTTTTCAAAAATAACTTTCACCATTTTTGTCATGTAATAGAAATATTTTCTGAAAGTTTCATCCTCTGAAGTAAGAGTTTCATGACTCTCCTCATGCGCCATACTTAGTGAATATCTCCTTGAAACTTGAGGCGATTGTGTAGTTCTCCTTCTTAAGAGGTGAGAAATTAGTTCTACAAGTTGACCTTCTCTTATTGTGAGATTCAACCTTGTAAGCATAAAAAAAAAACACTTGCAAATAATCAAACCTTCAAAAACCTATGCTATGATACCAACTTGATCTGGAAATTAAAAGGCTTGAGTGTCTTTAAAATTGCAAGTGAAATGTGTATGTGCTTGGGTAATAGGATCAAGTTACAAACACATGAAACTTAATGAGTTTTTACTTAATCATGAGCATCATAAATAATCATAAATATCCATCAAAATAAACACATTAACACAACAAAATGACAAAGGAGTTCATCCCTCTCTTGGGTTACATCGCATGGTCTGACTTCCAATGGATCATTTTCATTAATTCTCAAAGTGTCAAAACCAGTTCTTTACAATGCTCATAATGAAAAATAGATGGCTTCAATGGCTCCATAACATCCAAAAACCCCTAGTTGGGCCTTTCCTGCACCTTGTTTGGACAAAAACTGAATAGGAAACACTTCCATGAAGTTTCTTCCAATTTTTTGTTATCTTTGCTCGCCACAACGCACATCTGTGTGACTAACCTAGCTCACGGGCATTTCCTGTGCCAAAAACCCATCACTGCGTGCATTCTACAATTCGTGGCAATTTTTCGAAAAGTTAGGGGACTTAGAACCTTTTCCAGCGGAGGTAGTGGTCGCGTGGCCTATGTGGCCAAGCGCCAACTACAAAATTAGCACCTATGTGCTAGTCCGTTGGATTCTTTGCGTGAATGGTCATATGGTGGAGGGTGGTGTGATCATGGGCTAACCATTTGAAACCCCGTGCACACGTGTGTTAGACATATGGCATGTGCTTTGGTGTAGTGATTATGCTCCGTTCATATGGAAAGGTCATGTGAATTATGGTGAGACCAAGGATTGGGGCTAAGCCCAGGATCAGACTTCACCTAACCATCGTTTATATCAACTTTAAAACATATTTAAATGCATATCGGGGTAAAGAACATTGGTAGGCGGTCTGGTAGTCCAGCCTACACTAGTACTCTTCCACTCCCAGAGGTCATGGGTTTGACTCCCATAGACTGCAACCAAAATTTTACACCACGGAGGAGTGCCACGTGGCAGCCCATGTATGTGATCCGAAATCGGATTCAAAAGCCTGTCAGGGCATGAAGAATGCTCAAAAATGAAAGTGCTCGGAATCCGAAGAAACCAACACCATTGCGTCCGGCTCGTCTTCCTGATTCCGGTGGTATAATTTTTTTGTCAAACGGAGTCCGTATGGAGAAGATATCGCATTCTGTCTGTCGAGACAAACAGGGAAAATTTTGGGATGCTGACTGTACCTGTCCGTATAGTCCATACAGGACACGTGTCAGTCCGTACAGGGACACGTGGCAGGTCCGTATGATGACACGTGGCATATTCCGTACAGGGCATGTGGCGGCTCCAGAGCGTGACACGTGTCAGGCTGATTTGGCATTTTCGGCGCGCAGTTGGACCAATCCCGAAGTGACACGTGTCACCACTGAAGGGGTGACACGTGGTAGGGTGATGTCAGCAGCTGATGTGGCAAGATTACGTGGCAGATGACGTGGCGTACGACAAATATGACATGGCGGGTGACGTGGCAGTATGGTTCAGGCACGTGGACCAATCGGATGTCGACACATGGCAGTTTGTTGGCAAGTGATTGGGTGCAACGTGGCCCAATCACGGGCTGCCACGTGGCACCCCGGGTTTAGCCAATGAGGGCTATGTCAAAATATTTTATGGCCCGAGGGATTCGAACCCCGGACCTCCCCGACCGCAACGCCTTCGTATAAAGCCTCCGACCACTGGACCACCATGTTAGTGCTTGTTATGTAATCGGGCGGACA
>SNQJ01S0019200.1:42757-58903 GCA_010110895.2 Picea sitchensis | reverse complement strand
AATTTTGGTGGATGGTCGATTCGTCTACTTTGTGGTTGTGACCAGAATATTGTCAAGATCAAAGCTCTAATACCAATTGATCTGCAAGCAGATTTCAGGATGTACGACACACAATTAAGGTGCACTAGAAAACATAGAATGAATTGTGTTAAGCAAAGAAATTGAGGATATGTGAAAGAGAGATACAAAGAGAGATAAAGATAAAATTCATAAAATGACCATCTCATTATTCAATAATAGAGGTGGGCCCTTTATTAGGATGGACGATTCTTTCATCTGCAACTACAATGGAAGTTATTGATTGTATTCTGGAGCACTCTTCTCAGTAAGACTGGAGAGAGTTGTTTGTAACACAACTAACTAAAACCAACTCACATACAAACATGAAGTATGGAGTTCCCTGCTCAACCAGACTGGTGAGGGATATTTACAAACTAACTAATATACACAACTGACATACTAACTTTTAATTAAGAAGTGCCCTTCTGAACAAGATTGGAAAAGGAAGTTACAATAGAAATCACCGAAGAAGAAAAAATGAATGTTCCCATGTTGAGTGGTGAAGAAAGGGTGTGCCCTTCCTAGTGGCCCATGAGTGCTCTCCGAGAGTGGTTAAGGAAGTGGTGTGTACTCCCTAGTGGCCCAATTGTTATACAAGTTGAGACATAAGAACTCCAATTTACAATAAGAGGCTACTCACTCTACAAATTTATAGAGGATGAATCTTTTAGGAATAGAACTATAAAAAATTATATAAAAGGCCACTTTATGTTGTGATTACCAATAATGGATACAAGGGTTGAAGAAATTTAGCTACTACATATTTTTTAGTTTTATTGTAAGTTTGTTCAAAACATTTTGCTGATTTTTCAAAGAAGAAAATACTTACAAATTACCCTTAACCATACCCACAACCATACCCACAAAACTAGAGAAAGTGTTCACACAGAGGAAGATGTCAAAAGCCACCTATAAGACACCAAGAAAAAGAAACAAAAGAGGAAAATACTTTATGGTCAAATTTCTTAACATAGGTCATTGGTCTTCAAATACATTTAAAAATATATATATATTATTGTCATCAAATATTCCAAGAATATAGAAATACAAAGTCTAAACTATCAAATTGATAGGGCACATCAAGCTTAAATTCCTACCCTATGGAGGGATAGGAATGTGAAATAAATTGATCAAACATATCTAGAAAATGTTATTTCCATGGCTTATGTTAGCAATCTCATTGATGTGATTGAGCAATATGTCTTATATGAATTATTGTTACATAGATGATGACCAACTCGATTATTTTCAATGTTCAATACCTCGTAACCAATTGTGTTATTCCAAAACTAGAATAGAGGCTTAGTAACTTGTTGTTCCCATAATAAATATAAAACTCAAAGATACAATTTTTTAAAGGAGTACTTGTGTCCTGGATTCAATCTCTCATTTAACTTAGAGGCCTCGTAGAAATTTCTACTCATGCTTGTGATTGTAAGTAGATTCTTTTGAGTCTCTAAGTAAATAATCCAATATCGATGCATTCATAAATGAAAATATAGAAGCATACAAACTCTATATTGAATTATGAAACTTTGAATAACCATCGTCAAATGTATAAATAAATAACTGCAGATATATTCAAGCATTCAACCTTTTTCTTGAGCGAGTAACAACTATAGAATGAATGCTTCAAACTATGAAAAATAATTAGATTTCTATTCAGGTTTAGTAAAGTTATCTTCTTTTGTTTTTAGTAAGATAAGAAAGCCTACCAATGATGGAATTCCTAGGAGTATTTAGAGCCTTGCTTTATTATTTTCATTTTTCTTTTCAAACTTCTTACAACAAAGCAAACAACACAAGATATTGTTTAGTGTTCAAGTGATTATATAAATGGATTTATATTTTATTGCAAAACATGAATATGGAAACTTCAAACCAACTGACACATTTTTTATTAGTCTTAATATCTAGATAGTGTTATTCACAACAATAGCCATAAGGTTCACATATTTTTATGTGATATTATACATTACACTAGTGTGATATTAAGAATCATATTGTTTTCAACTTCGGAATAAAAGCTAGTTTATGCTCCAAGACTTATAATTTGATGGCCTCTTTCATATTATTTGATTATATATTGGATGCTTATAATTTAAGAATCTTTTTTATCATTTGAATCCATTTGAACATTCATGTTACAGCAAAACTCCATCTTTGTTTTTGTCACAGATTCTCAAAATTAGGAGACCAAAGAATATTCAAAACATGCTACAGCCAAAGAAATTAGCCTATGTTGAAGGAAGAATGAAAAAAAAAAGTAAATATATTTTTTTCTTTCATTTTCTCATATATAATGTAAAATCCCTTGAACCTCAAGCAATTTTTTAATTAGGTGTAAAGGATATCGACAATATTGATATACTTTACCAAACAAAAATTATTAAGACCTTTTAATAATGGCCACTCCATATATAAATAACAAAGCCACATAACAAAAATTGTTAAGACCTTTTAACAATGGCCACTCCATATATAAATAACAAAGTCACATAACGAAACTTATAGCAACATAAGCTATGCAATATGATACCTTACTACAATGAACATCCACTTAAACTATTTTTTTTCAAAATAGAAATTTTGAACGGTACGCATTAAAAATGTACACGATGATAGAGGATTAATATTTTCAGTTAAATTGCTAGAAGTCTTTGTCACTAATTAAAAAACACATAACTAAAGCATCTGATAACATTATGATAGAAGATTAATATTTTAAGTTAAATTGTTAGAAGCTTTTGTTACTAATTAAAAAAACACATATTATTTAGGTGTAAGATAGTAGGTGACTAAGTATGCTCTATATTAAATCACCTGTTAGGAACTTGTGGGCACTGAAAATCTAATCAAGTTAAAAATTGATGTGGCTAATCCCACGTATCACAAACAAACTAATAAAAAAATAAAAAACACATAACTAAAGCCTCTCCTAACATTTAAAGCTTATCAACGGACAACGTAAGATTGTTATATAAATTGATCAAACATATATAGAAATTAGTTTTGATGCAACTGTCAGCATGAACCAGTTTCTGTAAACAAGATCCCAGTGGTGGCCATTCTATTCTAGTTTATGGTGCTCTTTACAATTTCTTTAAACATATCCATGGCAACAGATGACAGACACGCAGGAGCTATCCACTGATCGTAGAGACGCAGCCGATAATGGTAAATTGACTTGTAATTTGTTCGACTTTTGGACAAGTCCGTGATAATATAATCGTCGCGGAGTGCAAAATGTGGGCGCCCATTCACTACCATCACTTCGATCCTTTTCTTCACTCCGTTGATTAATTTCACAGCGAAAGATAGATGTCTGTGAGTTAGATCCCGGGCTTTTGCCTTAGTGCAGGGGAAGCTTATTCCATTGCCATGGTAACCGTTCGGAAAAGGCGGTTAAAACCAGAACAGGCGTTTAAACAAAATAACAATCTCAATTCTTGGTCGACAGGAAGATTGAGAGCCATCGTTCTCGATTGCCAAAAGCCCGCCTGATAATGCTTCCAATGAGGTACACTCGCCACCTTCTACCTTTCGTTTTAAAGCTTCGATTTCTATATTCCAGACGGGGGAACCGCAGGGTTCGCTGCCTCTCTTGCTATTTCACTCAGAGCTTTCAAGTGCACCACATTCAAAGTATTATCGGCGTGCTTGTGGCAATCGATCTCCCTGCCGGCTGACCAATGAGGTTTTTGTTTGATTTAAGCGTCCTTTCTCGATTTCAATCGCCTCTTCCGACTGGTTACTGCGGCAATGCAATAAGCTTCGCCTGCGCTGAGGCAAAAGCCCGGGATCTAACTCCCCAACATCTGTCTTTCGCTATGAAATTAATCTATGAAGCCAATAGAAGGGTCGACGAAGAATATGTGCGATCTGCGATCTATCTGATGGAACTGAGAGTGAAAGGGCGCCCACACTTTGCACACTTTGCAGTATAGTATGTGGCTTTTATACTATAATGGACTTGTCAAAACTATGCCCATGCTGATTTTGGGATGTGTTTCCTCTTAAGAGGTCACAGGTTCAAATCTAGAGGGAGTAGGGTATGTATACCTTTGTAGACTTTATCAGTCAAATAGTTGGGCCAAGGGGGTCCCTTGTCCCACAAACAAGGGGGTCTCATACAACAATTTGGTGTGCTGGCTTGGCCGTGACCTTAAAAATAGATTATTATTATTATTATAATAAACTGATTGATACTGTCCGTTCCAAAAAAGTCAAAGCACATTTTTCTAGATATGTTTGACTCATTAAACCAAATTGTTATTATTTTGTGTCGTTATTCAGTTTTTTATTATTAGAAATGAAGAAAATTATGCATAATATGTATATGTATTAAGGGAATGATTGATTTTTTGCCATTGGAATATCATATTATTCATCATTCCAAAAATAAAATGAGAAATTTCAGTACAAATCATTTACTTAATATATGATGCATATCACTTATCTTTTACAACTTATCACTCAAATACACAATATATATAATATTAAACAGTTTTCTACTTTATCTAAATACATGCCATGAACAATGTGTTTAAACGTCCACAGTCGTTTTGTTCAGGTTATTATACCTGCCGCCAGCTGCATGGTATATAGCAATCCATGCAATTGACCAAAAATTCGTGACTTCTTACAAAGGTTAAAAGGTTAAACATTATAAACATATTTTATTTTTTTTAATTAACTGAAAACATTTTGAGGAGATTTGATTGGTTATTAAATTGAACCTATTATTGCTCAGCGGACGGCGGCAGTTATAAATGTAAAATAGGTTCATAAATTCAAACTGAACTTACAAAATTGGCATCGGCCACTAATGTGCAAACCACTTTATGTCAAATAACTTTTGACAGCCCAGCCGGCCTCTCTTTTCTTTAAGCCGTTGGGCTCTGTTTCCAAGGCTACCCCTTTTAGTCCGACTATACCAAACCAACCATCTCACGAATTCCAAAACCGGCTAATTTGCCGATCTCCGCTGAGCTCCGAGAATCTTTGAAAAAAACTATACCCAAAATAAAAACACTCTTTTTTTCATTAGATAAAAAAAATGAATTTTCACGATTGCCAATGCTACTCCCTCCAGAAGAATGTTTGTTTTTCCACACAACCACTTTGAGCAGGTAGACAGGGTGTTTCCGTCAACGGCGTGGCGGCCTGTCCTCTGCCCTTCTTTTCTTCACGACAATGTCCGGCTGCGGCGTGCGTCTTCGTTCGCTTTCCGTCCGGCGGCGGCAGCGACTTTCTCGTGTTGGATGTGAATTGAATATGCCCATTGTCTGCTTCATCAATCAAATTGGCCACCTTACTGAAATTCAAAACATATTAGATAAAAAAATTGAAATTTATTAATTAAATGTTTATTATATATATATATATTTTTTTATTTATAAAATCAAAATTATATTAGTAAAAGTTGAGAAAGTATTTAAATTTTTGGATTTTAGAATTAAATTCTAGATTAGAATTTGTTCTAATGAAAAATCATACATAGTCAAATTTTTGAAAAACTTATAGTATTTTTTAAACATGGAAACATCATACATAGTCAAACTTTTGAAAAACTTGTAGTATTTTTTAAACATTGAAAAGGTTCACCTAGTGTGACGTGACAATGAGCACGAAATTTTAAAATATGAAAAAAANATGTAAAAGAAAATTAAAAGCAAGGAACATGAATATATTCAAAGAGAGGATCACAAAAATCTAAAGCATGTTTTCATTAGATAACTTGTTTTCATAGCTTCTATCTCAATAAACATGTGTAAAAGTAATATGAGAGAAGGCTAGTTTTAGAACTAGGTTATTATGAAATATAGGTTGCAATGTAAAGTTGTGGAAATTGAATTCTCTTTTTATCCATTGAATCACAAGCAAAGAATCTTTATAAAATTGGATTTAAGAAATTTTATTTTCTTGAGTCAGCATTAAGATGAGTTTTAGACTCATAAGTTCACAAAATTTATATGTATCACTCGCCTTTATAGGGGATCCTTTGGCAGCTCCATAAAAAAAAATCCATGAAAAATCTTTATTTAGTGCTTTTTCAGGGGTGTGATTTGAGATGCATCCTTTCTTTTATTGAGGAAATGTAGAGAGGATGTCCAGAATTTGGATAAAACATTTTAATGTTAGGGTCTTCTTACCTTCAAAGAGCTTAGAGTTTCTAGCTAACCATATTTCCTCGGCTAGTCCTCGTCTATAGTCAGAGAGAGAAATTTATAGCTCTCTGTGTCTTTGTCCATACACCAGTTCATGAGGGTTCCAATGGACTTCCCCTTGTTAGTCTTCCCCTTGTTAGTCTTCCCCTTGTTAGTCTAATAATCGTGAAGTTTATTTAATTAAGTATTTTTTCCTAGATTAATAAAGTTATTCTACAAGTTATGTATTTCCTAGATTGACCTTGTCACATCCTTGTCATAGCTATTATTTTTGAATTATTGGTCAATAACACTTAGCATATAGCTATTATCCTTGAATTATTGGTCAATAACACTTATCATGGCATATTAAGATAAGGATTGAGAAGTTATATATACTCTTCCTCTCTCCCATTATGTAATAATATTTTTATCTGATTAATAAAATTGCGTGTATAAGGAGGTCCCG
Organism: Picea sitchensis; assembly: GCA_010110895.2. Lineage (NCBI taxonomy): Eukaryota > Viridiplantae > Streptophyta > Pinopsida > Pinales > Pinaceae > Picea > Picea sitchensis. Next base: position 52,225 of record SNQJ01S0019200.1, on the reverse strand, counting down.
AGCTACTAAGTAAACCATGGAGGTGGGGCGCAATTCGTCAGCACACGAAAAGTTATTTAGGCTAAAACCCAGGTTTGGTTTTGACCTCCCCTTTTCGTTAATTATCGAGCATACACACATTGGGTATATGGTTAAATAAGGATTATTGATCTAAATCCTCGATCACTCGATCGTCCTACACACAAACATGCATTTTATTAAATAAAATCACATATTATTTAAAACCAAACATAACAAACTAAATGAATATAACTCGAAAAATTAAATTTTAAAATTAAAATTAAAGATTTTTAAACTAAACTTAAACATTTAAACTACTTATAAAACAAAATGAATTAAAAAACAAATAAAACCCCATTTAATAAAAATTGAAACTATAAAGTAACTACACTAATTATTAAATTATTATTAAAATTAAGAATATTTTTTTTGAAATTTTAAAATCTATAAAATGTTAAACACTTGGAAAGTGAAATAATGAGGGGTTTAATCTTGTATGTATAATAGAAAATAAAACTATTTTTTTTTGTTTCTTATCTTTATAATTTAATTAGAGTTTTTGAATAATTTTGAGCTAACAATTTCTGCATTAATATTGTTATAGTCAACACAATGCACTTGCATATTGTTGGCACCCAAAGTTCTGGGTCCATTTTTTCGCACACACTTATAAACGAAAGATGTGTGTGCTCATCCAAAATATTTGTGAGCACCAGGAGATGCGCAAAAGAATGCCATAGTGTGTGCATTGGACCGACTTTTGTTAAACAACGTGCAAAGTCTAAAGGCAGTCAAGGGCGTGTCGGTCTGAGTTTTTTCAATTGAGCCCGTCACTCTGAATTTTGTCAATTGTGCGAGAAACCAAGAAGATGTCCATCAGAAGCAAGAAATGAATCATCGAGATATCTCCTAGAATGATTATTGCTAATAGTAGATGAAGACATGGGGTAGACAGAAGATGAGTTGGCCAGAAAGTTAAGATTTCCCATGATCCAAAGAACCTACATAGAGCCCTAGAAGGTACCAAAAGTGTGTGAGGCCATCAGATCAGAGAAGCAAGTGGAGAAGAAAAGTGAAGGACAATGCTCCCCGACAGAAAAAGATATAAAAGAGAAATCTCAATTCAGAAAGGAGGTTGGCTAATTTATGGATGCATCAATCCCAGAGCTCTGAGTTAACCTATTGAAATCATGTGTTGTATGGAGAAGTGTCATGTGTCTTGTATTTGTTTGAATCTTAAAGCTTAGTGCAAGGCACATACTGTTGTATTCCCAGTGTTTATATACTAATGAGATTAAGTCTTATGGCCTTTCAACTTAGTTATTCAGCACAATGTATATCTCTAATATGATGGAATATGTCGAGTAATAAAGATGTGGCAGTTATGTTATATCTTGTGTTTGTATGAATGAGTAACATCGGTGCATGTATAATTTTAATTCTTAGTCCTTACTAGAATATTAGATATGATTTGCATGGATGTCATTTACAATATTGTAAATTATATTTGATCCTCCATCCCCAACACAAGACCTTATGGTCTCTGTGATACTCTCTACATCTTGGGTGAGACCTTTCTCAGCCTCGGTCGAGGATTGATATGTTGTTGCTTGGGGGGTTTTGTTGGACACACTCTGGACGAACCCTAGGTCTCAAACACCCAGTGTTAAGAAGGTCAGTGCGTGTGCTAGCATGTACTGAAAAAATAACATTGCACAGTGCCAACAAATGGTTTTATTGACAAGACCTTAAGTCTTGTTGAGATTGATGGAGGATAACAAAAATGTGGTGGCATCTGTCTAAGGAGGAAATTCAAGACTTGATAGAAGTGAAGGAGGATGATTTTGTCTTACGAGAGATGAAAGGATTACGGGTGAACAAAGAAGAATTGAAAGGTAGATATATTTACTCCTATCTACATGAACTCTTTTTTCGCAGAATTTCCATGTTTGTTGCATGAATGGTTAAAAAGAAAAGTGGAAGTTAATTTGGTTGTGTTACCATTGGAGATAATAGTATGGGATAAAACCAAGCTTGATAGTCTAAAGGCATTAGATAACAAGTGGACTCGGACCATTGATTTTTGGTGTTCTCGAGTGAAGGAAGGCTACATTGTTGATTTTGCAATAGAATATAGTGATCCTTTCAGTGATGATGAAAGAAAGTTTGAAGAAGGTCCAAGAAAGAAGATGTTAGAAGTGATCCCCCTTTGGATATTCTTTGGATAAATATGTTGTTTGTGGAAAAAAAGAATGATGCACATGGAGCCTGATAGGATGGCTAAGTAAACCCTCTAGTGCTGGGGCATTCTAAAAAAGGTGGGGAAAAAGAACCTAAGTATGGATCTAGTGAGGAGGATCCAAGAAGTTGTTGAGATGAGGTGAGGAATGGAATGAACCCAGAAGAGCATAGGAGAAAAAGTTACGAAATATACACAATAAGAGCTACGTTAAGGGAGAAAGATGAGTGGAAGTGTAGAGAAGAGTTAATTGAGGGTGCACAACAAGGAATCGAGCCAAGAATGAAGAGGAATTTCACACCAGGTAGTGATGTGGGAGAGGCATTTTTTCTAGAGTGGAGCACAAGAAAGGACAGGCCTACGAAGAGGCTTGGAATCGAAGATACTATTAGTGAAAGTACTGGTAGTGAGTGACTAGGTGACGAATCATGTACCCTTTGGTTGTTGTGGTATGTCGTAACCTTGAGAAGAGGAAGAGTGTACATGTGTGGTGCACAGGTGAAAATTTGTGGTGCATCGGTGAACTTGGAAGAGGAAGTGTCACATGGTTACGCGATGAAAAAACGAGAATTTTAGTGCAGTATGGTGGGGAGCCAATCAGATGGGATTTTGGCTCTCGGTGTAGTGGCAGTATGTTGAGAAACCGAGTGAGCGGTGCGTAGAGAAGTCGCATTCTGAGCGTAGAAATTGACTCTACGGACGGTGGCAATGCACAGATCAGACCAAGAGATAAATTGCATGGTGGTCATGTGCGGATCGGCCCAAAGGCAGGAACACACATTGGTGGTGCAATGTCAAATCAGGAGGAGACAATGCAAGATGTGGATGCATCAGAAGTGAAGGAGGATGACAACTCCCCTTGTGGTGGGGGAGACAAACTAATAATGTTGGATATTCTTGCACGATTGCAACTAGATATCTCTTTGGGTCCCCTCAAAATAAATTTTAGGAGAACATGGTTTTAGCCCCCCTTTGTTCCTCCCCCATTATGCATTTTTAATCAAGAAGAACACACATCATATAATGAAGAGGTTGAAGTTGAAGAAAGAGAATAAGAAGAAAGAAGTGATGACACAAGTGAAAGAGAAGGTGAAGTCAGTAATATTTTACCCCAAGAAATAGTGGTGTGGAAAGATCCATACAATTGCAGTCATAAGAGTGGAACTAAATCTAGTTCCAAGATGGCCAAACAAGATAGTGCACTGAGATTTCCTGTGTTCCAAGGAACATATAAGGACAATTTCGAGCAACAATCATTCACCTGTGAAGCAACTTGGTCTATATAGAGAGGTACAAATATGGTGGCTAAGATCACACAAGTAGAGACTATGTTCAAGGATCAGACTCTCACATGTTACATGAAATATAAGGCTACTAGGCCAACAGGACATGCAAGGTCCTTGGATGACATAAAACAGGATCTTCTTCAAGAATTTGAGAAGTCGAAGTAAGAGTCCCAATGCATTACAAAAATAAAGGAAATCAAGCAGAAAGAAGGAGAGACCATCTGGGAACATGACCAATGGTTCAAAATCTTGTTGGATAGGATAACATTCCAAATCCAGGTTATCCAACACAGAGAATGGTTCATTGCAAGGTTTCTCCACCATATATAAGTCCCAGTCACCCAACAAAAGGTGAAAACTCAGGCTGAGATAGTCAAGATCATGACGTGCTTGGAAGCCACACCTGGAGGTGTAGAAACATCATTCGGGTTGGGTCAGGTTCAGTCACAACTTTCCAACCTCACAATACAACTAGAAAATGTGTCCAACGCTAAATTCATGTGCGAACATGTGTTGTGCACTACACGCCGCTCAAAAGAGAATCAACGAGACGAGTGCCTAGTCCTTCCAAATTACGTGGTGGCAAGCGCATCGAGTCCATTTCCATCTGGACAGTCAAAATGGTGTGAAGGATGCTGACAGTGACGCCATGTGGCACCCTGCTTCTCAACATTACAGAAGTATCAAGCATCGAATCATACCCCATTCTATGAATTATGTAAGTGTGTCAGCCACGATATAAATAGGTATCGCTCTCTCCAAATGATGCAAGATAATACCTAGGATGTATTCCGGGTACAAGAGGAATGAAAGGGTGGTGAACGTGGTGGCGTTGATAGAGGCATATATCAAGTCGGACCTTGATTTGAGTATGGACATAGTCGCGGACTAGGATATGATGGAGGAGGTGACATACCTGAATGTTTCAATTGTGGTGAGATTGGTCATGTCTCACAATTTTTCACTAAGCCACGCCTGCTTTGCGCATACTGTTGTAGTCCTAAACATGTAACTAAGGATTTTATAGACCTATTGAAAAAGTGGGAGGAAATGAATGGTAACTGTAACATGGTACATGCCGAGCCGCATAAAAACAAGAAGAACAATGGGGAAGTAAACGTCTTGGTAGTAACCCATGAAGGTGTGAATACAGGGGTAGGCTTAGAGCATGGTAAAGTTTCAAGTCAACAAGCAAAGGGCCATATCAGGAAGGTCCCCCATCCCCCTCCTAACTTTGATGAAACTCAATAGAAGTGGTTTCTTCGTGATTCATAGAGATCCTTGGAGGAAGAACGAGTGTGTGAGGAGTTGTAACACGTGACTCAAAGGTCTCTTGAAGAGGAATGGGTCCGAGAGGAAGTTCATAGGGTGATGTAAAGGGTGCTACAAGAAGTAAATATCCACGAAGAAGTGCAGCAGGCCACACCAAGATAACTAGAGGAAGAATGTACATGTAAATAACTATAGTACATGACACAAAGATATTTGGAGGAAGCTCATGTGCGCGAAGAAATCTAGCATGCAACCCAAATATCAATAGAACAAGCACATAGGAAAATTATTCTGCGACGTAATGAACATGAAGCATACAAAAAATGCCAAGAAGATTTGCAACACACAACACATGAAAAAACCTTGCGCGACCTCAATCGCATGGCAAAAGAAAAATTTCACATCAATACATTTTTTCATTGTTGTTTGCGTTTTCTCAAAGATACAAAATTTGCGAGTAAGATGAATCAGACGCTAACTACTTTCATGAAAGAACAAGGAGTGGAGACCACCATTGTAGCTCCACTACTAGAAAGGGATGGTTTCCAGTTCAGCAAGAAAAAGAGCACTAGTCGAGAGTTTAAGATGAAATGAGAGATCGGTTGGTATGACATGGATGGAGCAAGTAGAGGTGAATATATATGAAGTAAAAAAAAAGTCGACTTCGAATTCATCGAAATCATGGATGAGTCAGATCCCTACCCTGCATTGCTAGGACTCGACTAGGCTTTTGATAATAATGTGGTGTTGAATTTGAATATGAAGAAAATGACATTTAAAAATGACACCCTACGCGTGGTCACACCAATAGATCCATATGAAGGATACCACTACAATGATCCTATCAACGAGGATGTACAAAGATAGTCAATAGAAAATATTTACAAGGTCACGAGGCGCAGGTTGGACTACATCACTCCCACCGTAGATGGGGAATTTAGTTGGAGAAGTGTCGAATATTATGAAATGGATTCTCAATATTCCTTGTAAATATGGAAGAATATGTTTCATGAGGTATCAACAAGTCGGTGCGCACAAATCACAAATGCAGTGTGATGGATAGGGTCATAAATTTTTTATGCCCCCCGGTTTGATGGTATTAGGCCAATGGAGACATAACTGGTCCAAATATAGAAGAACTTCCCTATGGAGGAGAGACTCCAAGACATGGATTTTGTGGTTTGTGGGACCTCGACATGATGGTGAGTGACTCATCACCTGAATATCTAAAACTGGGATCAAGAATCCAAGTTCATACAAGTTTGTTTCCATCCCATTACCAACTTTGAACTGGTCAACCGATATAATGGAATTTATGATCCTTAGTAACACATATCCTTTTGTGAATGATGTTGGACTACTAAGAACATCCCTCAATCCCAATGGGTCCATCAGTTTTTCCATACCATGGATATGGTCCCTCGTAGCTCGAACATCCAAGAAGAACACCAGTCAAAAACAAGTGAGTGGACCCATATGACTTCCTAGTTCCTTTCAACATTCTGGTTCACTTCGCACACTCCAGTTCTCAATGAAGATCTTGGTCAGGTTAATGAATTTATTTTTCATTAGGAGCCAAAAGATTCTATTCCACTGATGGTCTGCTCATATCACCAATCGGTGGGCAAGATGAAAGAAAACGTCCATTGCTAGAAGATCGATACAGATACCATTAACAATGATGATCCCCATGGTATCCACATATGAGAGTTTGAAGGATAATGTGAGCAGGGAAGGGATTCTCAGAAAACTGTGCTTGATTATAATGGCCCTATCAAGACTAAGAAACAAAATATTGGGACAGAGGAAGCATCGAAGATGGCCATTATTGGGGATTACTAGGATAAGGAGACTGTCACCCAGGTTGTCGACCTCTTGAAAGAGTATGAAGAATTATCACCTCAAATTTTTTATGAGATGAAGTGAATCGCAAGATCCTTAGAAGCTATGAAGATCCAACTTAAACTCGACACCAAGCCAGTCAAGAGATGACCCTACCGTCTAAATCCTGTATACAAAGAAAATGTGGGAAAGGAGCTAGATCACATGTTGGATGCTAGGATCATTGTCCCTATCAAATAATTTTACTGGATTAGTCCCATGATCATTCAACCGAAGAAGACCAGAGAAATTCATATAGGAATTGATTTTTGGAGCCTCAATGAAGCCTATGTTGATGAACCTTTCCCAAATCCATTCATAGACAAGGTGTTGGAGAATGTTGTAGGAAGGGAATATTACTCCTTCACGGTGTTAAAATATTGTGTAACTGCAAAGAATATTCTTATCCCCTTTTGTGGATAAAGAAAAAATATATTTATTATTGATTAGATCAATCCCCTTTTGTGGATTGATCATGTCGGGTATTGTAAATGACCAAATCCCCTTTTGTGGATTGTTCAAACCCTAATTGTAATAGGCTAAATAAGAAGTCGGCCCCAAAATATATTAAAGAGGCCCCATAATATATTAAAGGTGGTTATAATAACCTAGAAGAAGAATTCGGCCCTGCCAAAGAAGAGACACTTCCACACATGCCAGAATTGTATAAATAAGAGAGGTCATCACCTCAGTTAGACACACACACAACTCACTCATCTAGTGCACAAGTTTTGAAGGAAGCTGCAGTTGTCGGTTGCCAGAAGAAGGAAGAGAGAGAGAGGCACATCCTTGGGAGAGGAATTTCTCTGTTGTCTAGTTCATTATCTTGGCATTGTATTGGCTATATATATTAAGGAAGCTTTGCTAGGTTTTCTTCCCCTTGAGGGTTTCCCAGGATAAATGCTTATGTACTCTTGTGATTGTGTTTCTCTCAGTGATCCTGCCTATGCTATTGTTATCTAGTAAATTGAAAGTAACCTAATAATAGTAGAAAATTTAGCATGGTATTAGAGCTAAGCTGAAGAGAGCATCTTTCACAGGAAAAAGCAAAAACATCACTATTGTCGTACATGAAAATTAGGGCTTTTTATTGAAGAAGGTTTTCAGCCCCAAATCCATCTAAAAAGGTGTACCCTACCTCAAGGAACATTTTGGCATCTTCAACGTACATTTTCAGTGGCTAGATCTCCTAGAAAGTGAAACCCTAGTTTTCACAAAGTACTAGAAGTCCCAGAAAACCAGAGTAACAAAAATACCAGAGTACCAGAAGTATCGGAAAACCAGAAGCATCAGTCCATAAATATGCAAATCAAGTTTGAAGGGGTAAATTTTGGGTTTTCATAAATCTGATTGTACCAGCATACTTGCTTTAGTCCAGCGCATCTTTTGGTGAGTTCAGTTTTCAGATCCAAGAAATTTGTTTTTTTAAATTATATCTATATCCCGAAGGGCTAGGGTTTATACTGTAAGAAACAATGGCTACCAGCATGACGGTAGAAGACATGCTGGAAGGATATAGAAGCTTCAGATCTTAGTAGCATAGGTTGCAGATGATTCTAGACGAGATTAATCTCCTAGAAGATGTTACAGTGGGTGTACCAGAACCAGATGAAGAAGAGAAAAAGACCAAGCATAAGAAGAATGAAAAGAAAGAAAAGAGAATTGTGTCAGATTCATTAAAATATCACTTGATCCCTCATATATCCGAACTACAGAAAGCAAGGCAAATGTATGAAGCACTCGGCAGGTTATATGAAAGCAAAGACATTAGCCGAAATCTTACCTTAAGAAATCATCTTTGTAATATGAAGATGGACAACTCATAATCTGTCACATCCTACCTTATGAGAGTTTCTCAGATCATAGATCAGCTTGCAGCTATTGGAAATGTCATTAGTGACAAGGAGCTTTTAAGCACAACCCTAAATGGGTTTCCAACATTTTGGATTCCTTTTGTACAAGGAGTGTGTGCAAGAAGAAAGTTACCCAAGTTTGATAAGTTATGGGCAGATTGCACACATGAAGAATCTAGACTTTCAAACCAATAGAAGAGATTAATTATTGACGAAGAGGAAGCTCTTATAGTTCAAAAGAGAAAAAGAAGTTCCTTCAGAAGGAACAATAAAGAAGCTAACTCCGTAAGAGTTCCAGACAAGAAGAAAGATGTTTCAAAGATCAGATGCTACAACTATCAAAAGTTGGGGTAGTTTTCCTATGATTGTCCTCAAGGAAAAGGGAAAAGAAAGCATCAAGCACATGTGGCAGAGGAAGAGGAATCTCCTCCCTCAAAGAAAGCTTTAGCAGAAATTAAGGATTATGCACTTTAAGTTGAAGATAGTTGATTTGAAGAAAGATAGCAAATGGTGGAGTCCATGGAGCCTCCCCACACAAAAACAAAAGATAAGTATTCATGTTTATTTCTGGTGTCTTGTTTACTTCAATACTTTATCATTACAAGTTAGATTTTTGTGAGAATGTTAATTAACCTCGTTTATTTCAATGTTTCTGCAGACTTATGAAGGAAGTATCAAAGAAGAGGATGGAAAAAGAGATAACATATTTATTTCATGTATGATCACTCATGAGAGTGACAAAGAAAGCATACTGTAAGTAAGTTTACAAGTCTCAGAAGAAAGAACTTATGCCATGAATTGCAAAAGTTAGACAACACGACAAGGACGTATGATATGGTGACAGTCAGTGAAGACCAGACAATATCCGATATTCATATAGGAGCAGGAGGCTCCTAAAGATGCAGAACAAAAATATTCAAGATGAAGAAAAAGATGG
>SNQJ01S0019200.1:28882-42707 GCA_010110895.2 Picea sitchensis | reverse complement strand
AGCAAATGGTGGAGTCCGTGAAGCCTCCCCACACAAAAACAAAAGATAAGTATTCATGTTTATTTTTAGTATCTTGCTTACTTTAATACTTTATCATTACAAGTTAGTTTTTTGTGAGAATGTTAATTAACCTCGTTTTATTTTAGTGTCTATGCAAACTTATGAAGGAATTATCAAAGAAGAGGATGAAGAAAGAGATAACATATTTATTTCATGTATGATCACTCATAAGAGTGACAAAGAAAGCATATTGTAAGTAAGTTTACAAGTCTCGGAAGAAATAACTTATGCCGCGACTTGCGGAAGTTAGACAGCACGAGAAGGACGTATGATATGATGACAGTCCGTAAAGACCAAACAATATCCAATATTTATATAGGAGCAGGAGGCTCCTAAAGATGCAGAACATAAATATTCAAGATGAAGAAAAATATGCATACTCAAATATAGTGGATGAGATGTAGGTAACTATAGGTTGCTCCAGTACCGTTATTATAGATGCAGAGGGAGCAGGTTGATCCAGTATGAAGACAGAAAGAAAGAAATATTCGAACTCAAGAAGGCACCCAGGATATTACAGAAGAGAACTTCAAGGATGATGATTAGAAACTATCAATTAGGTGCAAGAGGGAGCTATGTCTCTGAGTTCGAAATGGAGGATCATGATTTGATGTAGTTAGAAAAGAAGATGGATGGTGCCCATATATTTTGATCAAGATGAAATTTATCCAGTAGATGGATGGTGCCCAACAGATGGGTAGCATGGTATTATACCATTGAAAGATTTTGGACCACAAGAGATTTTTTTTGATCCCATAGCTAGACCTTCGTAGAGAAGGAAGAGACCTTCGTAGAGAAGGAATGAGCAATCCCACAGGTAGACCTTCGTAGAGAAGGAGAAAGAGAAGATACCTTCATAGAGAAGGAAGAGACCTTCGTAGAGAAGGGGAATGAGAAATTTTCCAAGGTTGGCCTCTGTCCATCTGTTGAGTTTTGGATGCTCTAGGGACATGCTAGAATACCCTCGTAGAGAGGGGTGTGACCACCCTCGTAGAGAAGAATGTGGATGTTTCTCCAAGGGGCAGCAGGTAAATACTCTCCTCTGGCCAAGGATGGAGTAGCCTGGAACAAAAACCTTGACCATGTGGAATGGTTAGTTAGCTCTTGAGGTTTGTGTCGTGATCCTGCGTGGATCATGGAAAGGAAGTCTAGTCTTGCCCAGGCTAGCATCTTAGCTTCTCTAGTTCATGTGGGATGACTAGGAGNAAGTGTTGAGTTTTGGATACTCTAGGGACATGCTAGAATACCCTCGTAGAGAGGGGTGTGACCACTCTTGTAAAGAGGAATGTGGATGTTTCTCCAAGGGGCAGTGGGCAGATACTCTCCTCTAGCCAAGGATTGAGTAGCCTAGAACACAAACCTTGACCATGTGGAATGGTTAGCTGGCTATTGATGTTTGTGTTGTGATCCTACCCGGATCATGGAAAGGGAGTCTAGTCTTGCCTAGGCTAGCATCTTAGCTTCTCTAGTTCATGTGGGATGACTAGGAGTGAAGTTATGGTAATAGCCCTACCTAGTGGATGGGTGAGATACATGACTACAAGAGAAGGGAGAACATAAAAGGAAAGGAAAAACTCATAGAATATCTTTTGTGTGAAGATAGGACATCTTCTGTGTGAAGATAAGATATCTTCTGTGTGAAGATAATAAATAAGTATCTTCTGCGTGAAGACGAAAGAAAGAAAAAGTATCTTCTGCATGAATATAAAGAGAACAAAACTTCTGATGATTTATAGATATGCCAGTCAATGATCATGATGCCAGATGACCAAGTGGAGGCCTCGAGTTATCCAGTTAATGATGATTACCTAGTTGATGATGTTATCCAGTTGATGATTTTTCCTAGTTGATGATGTTATCCAGTGGATGTTGCTACCTAGTTGATGATGACATCCAGTGACCTGTCAAAAGATAAAGAATATCCTTCTTGTTAAGAGGGAGTGTTAAAATATTGTGTAACTGCAAAGAATATTCTTATCCCCTTTTGTGGATAAATATAAAATATATTTATTATTGATTAGATCAATCCCATTTTGTGGATTGATCATGTCGGGTATTGTAAATGACCAAGTCCCATTTTGCGGATTGGTCAAACCCTAATTGTAATAGGCTAAATAAGAAGTTGGCCCCATAATATATTAAAGAGATCCCAAAATATATCAAAGGTGGTTATAACCACCCAGAAGAAGAAGTTGGCCTTGCCAATGAAGAGACACTTCCAAACGTGCCAGAATTGTATAAATAAGAGAGGCCATCACCTCATTTAGACACACACACACACAGCTCACTCATCTAGTGCGCAAGTTTTGAAGGAAGTTGTAGTTACCGGTTGTTGTAAGAAGGAAGAGAGAGAGAGGCGCATCCTTGGGAGAGGAATTTCTCTGTTGTCTGTTCATTATCTTGACATTGTATTGGCTATCTATATTAAGGAAGTTTTGCTGGGTTTTCGTCCCCTTGAGGGTTTCCCAAGATAAATGTTTGTATACTCTTGTGATTATGTTTCTATCAGTGATCCTATCTATGCTATTGTTATCTAGTAAATTGAACATAACCTAATAATAGCAGAAACTTTAACACACGGATGGTTTCTTTGGATATCATCAAGTTTGGATCGCAGAAGAATATCATGCCAAAACCACTTTTGTAACCAAATGGGGGTCATTTGCATATAAATTTATTCCCTTTAGCTTAATAAATTCCCCTATAGTATTTTCTTGGATAGTAGTAGCAACGTTCAATGAGTTTATCCATAAGTTTCTTGAAGTATACTTGGACATTTGGATTGTCTTTAGTTAGTAAAAATCCATATATAAGCTATCCATCTAATTCTCGATCGATGCCGCCAACTGCAGATGTCTTTGAATTTGAATAATTTCATATTTTTTTATCCCTTTGGTATATTGCTCGGCAATGTCGTGTAAAGATGATTTGCTAGTCAACCCGAGCAAGATTGCCACCATCCTAGATATGGTGGCCCCTACTTTAGTTCAGGGGATGTGCAAAACATTGGGACATATCGAATATGACAAGCGATTCATCCAGAATTATTCTCATATCGCGACCCCATTGGAAAGGTTGTTCCATAAATATATTAAATATGAATGGACATCAAAATGCTAGCAAGATTTTGATACCGTGAAGGAAAAACTAGTTAATACACCCATTTTGATTTTTATGGATTGGTCCAAGATCTTCCATGTTCATGTCGATGCTTCGTCCATTGCATTTTGTGTCATTATGGCCCAACTAGGGGAAGACATTATCCATCATCCAATCTACTTTGGTAGTCGAAAGCTATCTGATGTTGTGCGGAATTATACTACCATCGAGCGTGAAGGCCTGGCTATGGTATAAGCCCTGCAAAAATTCTGCCACTACTTGTTGGGGTCCACCTTCAAATTCTTCAATGATCATTCCACCCTTAAGTATTTAGTTAACAAACTATTGTTGGGTGGCCAGATATTCCGGTGGTTGCTTTTGTTTAAGGATTTTGACTTTGAGGTTGTGGTAAAACCAGGAAAATACAACGTGGGACCAAATCATTTGTCGTGTATTAAGATGGGGGAGGATGCTAACAGCCTCAGTGAAGAGCTTCCCAATCCAAAACTCTTCTTCATCGATGTAGTTCCAGATAAACTAACCGAAATAGTCAAATTCCTTATTTTTGGACAGGCTCCCAGAGAATATACTCCTGTACAACATGGCCAACTTGTGACCCAGAGTGCTAATTATCAATTGATTTTCAAGCAGTTGTATAATTTGGGTGTGGATGGAATCCTATGTTGTTGTGATTTGGTACATGAATGATATTCCATCCTATATGAAGCACATGAAGGAATTACTGGGAGCCATAATTCTGGTAAGCAAACCGCGCGCAAGGTTCTATGCACCAAACTCTGGTGGCCCTCTCTCTTCACTAATTCTAAGGACTAGTGTGAACACTACGATGCATGTCAATGGGTGGGAAAGCCCTATTGAAGATATAGGATCCCCCTATTCCTAGTGATTTCACTTGAACCCTTCGACAAATGGGCCATTAACTTTGTTGGGCCTATCATTTCGCTCGCATGATGCACTGGCATGTGCTACATTATCATTGCCACAAAATATCTGACAAGATGGGATGAAGTCGTGCCAATCAAGGATTATATAGTCAAGATTGCAACATGCTTCATTTCTTACAATATTATCATCCCAGCCAAATGTCCATGGATATTGATGAGTGACTAGGGCTCACACTTTCTGAATGAGACCATACAACAACTCACTCAGGAGTTCACTATCCATCACCAAAGAGCACTATGTATCATCCTCAAGCTAATGGCACAGTTGAAGATTTCAATAAAGTTTTAGAACATGCCTTAACCAATGTTTATAATGTGCAGTGTGAAGATTGGGATCAACATATCTAGACAATTTTATGGGATTACCGAACCACATGCAAAAGGTTGACTAAGCACACACCTTTCACATTGTTCCATGGGAAGGAAGTGGTCATGCCATTAGAATTTGTGGTTTCGAGCCTCCGAGTCGCACTCGCAACTCATATGATCGATGATTAATCCCTCAAGCATAGGCTAGAAAATATTATGGAACTCGAGGAAGACCGTATAATGACAGGCTTCAACCAAGTAATAGAAAAAGAAAGACAAAAGGCCTGACACGACCACAACATTCGCCAAAAACTATTGCATCCAGGGTCTTTAGTTCTCCTATGGGATAATATATATTCCCACCATCCCGATAAGTTACATATGCATCGGTTAGGCCCATTTCACCTAGTCTACATCACTGAAGCAGGTTTCACCAAGCTAAAAACTCTACAAGGACAACCACTCAAAGGTCTCATTAATGGCAAGAGGTTGAAAGTGTATGTCAATCGCCATTTAGTCTCGTTGTCATACTTTACAAAGCACACAAGTAATATTAGTATAGATTGTATGGTGTTTCATATAGTTCTTATTCGACATAAATTTAAAATTATTATTGACAGCAAAAGAATTTCACCTTCGCAGAGGAGATCCTTCTAGTGACAGTTGAAGTCAAATAATCAAGAATGAAAATTGTGGAGGTGTACTTTTCCAAGTATTAAGGCATGCATGTTTAGTCCAGGTCACATAGATATTGATTCACTTTCATACCACTTCCATTCCTCAAAGGGGCAAAAGTCCTAGATGGGATGTTGACTTATGCACCAAGCAACTATCTAGCATCACATTCTCTTATAACCCCCTACAGTATGGATGATCTAAATTTTTTATCTTCCTGTCTACTACAGTCTTCTAATTATTTCTACTTTCCCTTCCCACCTTCTTTTCACCACCCCAATTTCCTCTCTCCCTCTCACACCTATATATATCCCATGACCTCAACCCCCATCCCTCACCTTTCTCTACCAACTTATCGCTGAGATTCTGCATCTTCCCTCTCATGGCATGCCTTATCCAATTGTTCATTGATTTTTTATCATCATCTCGGTCAAGTAGCCCTAGAGGCTCCTTTCCCCTCCACTACATCTTGATTCATCTATCTTACCCTGCTCAGCCCAACCCCATTCCTCGCATGTATCATACTTGCAAACCCTCTCTTTTTGAACACTCTATATATTTCTGTCACAGACGCCCTCCTCCCCCCTACACCCATTGATTTCTGCTTCTACACCATGCTTCATCCCCTTTGTTGTTCAGAAAATATCATTCTCATTCATCCAAAAATCCTTAGATGTCAATTAGTTCTTAAGTAGACATTAAACATATGACCAGATTTGGGAAATAAAGATCGTTATGACTATTTGAAAAATATCATGTGAAAACACTTTATTATCCATAAAATTCATTCAGTGATAAATAACGTGTGGAAATAAGAATTTCAAAATAGTGAAAAATAGACACAAAATAACAAGGATCATTAGACAGTTTGATAATGGAGTTTGGCCATCTTCGTCTACGTCTCTAGATTTGCTTACAAATAGTAAGACCACTCTATTAATGCTCAAATGCTTGATACAATGATGACTTACAAAGGAAAATTTGAAGATACCTTTCAATGCTTCTTCTCAAACCTAGAAATAAATATTACCATTAAATTCATCTTGGAATTCTGAGAAAAATGATTATAAAACTGACTATGTTTTAAAGTGCTTAAAGACCCCCTTTTGCATATAATATGAGACTATAACTCTCATACATGAGAAACAAAAATAAAACTTTCATACAAAACACTTTAGCATAGAATTTACATCACCATCATATTCCTCTTAGAAAACTCAGAAAAATGAATATAAACACTCTATACTTCTCTCAAAGAATTCTATGGCATGCAAATCAAGACCAAAATGAACTCGTCCTAGTTCTTGGCACACAAAATAATGCAGCAATGCACTTGGCACAAATTACGATGTCAAAAACATTCAATACGAATTATTGGGATATTGGTATTGTGTGGTGCAATGGAAATGGACACTTGTTTATATAGTGGAGGTGGGGAGTTGAACCCCACCGGCTCCATTATATTCCTAGTATGCGGCTCTTACACTATAATGGACTTGTCCAAACTATGCCCACGCTGATTTTGGGATTTGTTTATATAAACTGATCGATGCTCACAGTTGCACGAAAGTCAAAGCACATTTTTCTAGATATATTGACTCATTCAACCAAATTGTTATTATTTTGTGTTCTTAATCAGTTTTTTATTATTAGAAATGAAAAAAATTATGCATAATATGTATTAAGAGAAATATATATATATATATATATATATATATATATATATTTTATTCATTAAATATCATATTATTCATCATTCAAAATAAAATGAAAATATTATTCATCATTCCAAAAATAAAATGAAAAATTTCACTACAAATCAATTTACTTTAATATATGATGCATATCACTTATCTTTTAGAAGTTACCACTCAAATACACAATATATATAATATCAAACAATTTTCTACTTTATCTTAATACAGGCCATGAGCAATGTGTTTAAACGTCCACATATTTCTCCTTCGTTTTGTTCAGGTATAATGCCGCGAGCTGCATGGTATATAGCAATCCATGCAGTTGACCAAAACATTGTGAGTTTTTACAAAGGTCAACGGCGTGGCAGCCTGTCCTCTGCCCTTTTTTTCTTCACGACAATAGCCGGTTGCGGCGTGCGTCTTCGTTCGCATTCCGGCCGGCGGCGGCGACTTCCTCGTATTCGATGTGAATTGAATATGCCATGGTCTGCTTCATCAAATTCCCCACCTTATTGAAATTCAAAACATATTAGATTAGCAATAACCACTTTTATAAAGTGGTTGATATACGTTTATGGGTGTCATTAATTTGGAAAGGTAAAAAATGGATAACCAACTTGATTAAACCAAAATAGTTAACCGCCAACTTAATTAGTGGAAAAATATTAAACCATTAAACCATTAATATATAAATAATGTATTAATTAAACAATATCTTAATATAATATCTAAATTAAAATAATAATACATCAAAATATATTATAATGTATTAATTAATTAACTTTACTAACAAAATAAGTGAATTAAAAATTAATACATTATTAAAGTGTATTACATTAATAATAATGTATTATATTAATATATTAATAAAATATTAATATATTAATAAATCATTCATACATCAAAGTATTAATATGAAAGTATTAAAAAAAAAATACATTAAAGTATTAATACATTCATAAAATATTTATACAATAATAAAGTAATACATTGATAAGGTTATGATACATTAATAAACCATTAATATATTTAAGTAATATAAAATTATTAATGAATTAATATATAATTAATGTATTAATTAATAGATTAATATAGTATCTAAATTAAATTAATAATATATTAATATATATATTTTAATTTATTAATGTAACATATTAGTTAGTAATGTATTAATTAATTGATTTTATTAATATAATACATTAATTGAACATTAATACATTATTAAAGAAACAATATATTAATATTTATACATTTATAATAATACATTAATAATGTATTATAATAATATATTAATAAAATATTTATACATTAATTAATAAAACATTCATACATTAAAAAAATATTTAAGTATTCAAAAATACATGAAAGTATTAATACATTAATGTTTTATATTAATCCATTGCTACCTTGGTTCACCATGACCATATTTGACTTTGGTGACCATGGTTGAGAATGGTTAACCATGTTTGATAATTGTTGTCCATATACTAGCACGCCGCTAACTCGCGGCTGGTGAACGCCGAAAGAGTTACAACCCATAATTTTTTTTTCATATGATTAGGTAAATGTTAAAAAGTAAACAGGGTAACGGATGCATTTATAAATGCAAAGAAGTTATCAACAATAAATCTGATCCATTGATTTTGGAGGACGACTAAGAATATACCAGCATTTTCAATGCATAACCATCAGATTAGAATTTAAGATTAAAAGATCATTAATTGTGTCCATCTCCAATAGGTATACGCCTTTCGGCTTAATAACCATTGTTGATCATGACCATGAATATCGATGAAATTCACCATGTTTGACCTTAATTATGTTTATGGTTAACCATTACTTTAACTATGGTTAACTATTATTGACCATTACCAAAAATAATAAATTAGTAATAATACATTGATAAAATAAAAATGCATTAAAAATATATGTTTACATAAATAAATTAAAGTATTACATTATTACATTAAAGTATTGCAGTATTACATTAATGTATTAATACATGAATACATTATTGTATTAATAAATTATTTCTACATTAATAATATATTAATATATTATAATAATATATTTATACATTATTATATTACATAAATACATTATAATTTGTATATTTATACATTATTAAATAAAACATTGTTAAAGTATTAATACATGTATTGATAAATTATTTATTAATATATTAATAAGTGTATTAATAAATCATATATTAATGCATTAATCATATAATAATGTATAGATCATATATTAGTGTATTAATAGATCATGTATTATTAATAAATCGTTCATACATAAAAAAAAATTTACGAAAGTATTCAAAAAATACATTAAAGTATTAATGCATTCATAAAATATTTATATAATAATAAAGTAATACATTAATAAGTTATGATACATTAATAAACCATTAATATATTTAAGTAATACTAAATTATTAATGAATTAATATATAATTAATGTATTAATTAATTAATAGATTAATATAGTGTTTAACTTTTCGAGAAGTGATATTTAGATATGTTCATCTCAATGTGACATTGGACAATGGGTGTGACATTGTGGTGTTGGGACATGTTCATCACAATGCGACGATGGGAAATGTCTCTGACATTGCGACGTTGGTAAATGTTCATGACATTGTGACATTGGGAAATGTTTTTCACTCTGCGACATTGGAAAATATTTGTAAGATTGCGACATTGGGAAATGTTGTTCACAATGCGACATTGAGACATGTTCGTCACATTGCGATGATGGGAAATGTTCAACACAATGTGACGTTGTAAAATATTGAACACAATGTTATGATGGGAAACACTCGACACATTATGTAATATCCCCAAGGCCGAGCCCAGTTGTAAATGTGATGTATGAAATGAATTGTAAATATGTGTTATAGGCTGGTGAGTCAAGTTTGTATAAGCCGGTGGGGTTATGTGATTGTTAGGCCAGAGAGCTTAAGGGTTGGAGGTCAAGGGCCTGATTTTGTACTTGTATATATGCAAAAACATTTAATAAAATTGTAAATACTGCCAGGTGCAGACTGACCACGATGAATGAGTGAAGGGGGACTGAGTTTCCACAGAGAAGGCAAGGGATTAGGGGCAAGAAGGTGGGAAAAGGGGCTAAGTGTTTAGCCTAGGGGGGGCTTAAGCCTAGGAATAATATTTTATTATTATTCCAAAAGAACATGTGCCATTTATATTATTATTCCTAAGTTCCTGACCAAGGAAAGGTGATGTGTGCTGGTGGAATGCATGCAGTCTCCAGGGCGACAAGTGTCAACCCTGGTGCATGCAAATAAAACAGTTTGGGTGGACTGTGAAGGGGGACACTCTCTCATTTGAGTGGATTTCCGGAGGGTGTATGGGCTCTGAGCAGTACGACTGACCCGAGCTTCGCAGAAAAACCTCGTACACCTTCTGAACTGAAAAACCTGTGTATACCTCCGTACTGAACGAGAAGCCTGGGATCGATTCTGAAAGAGATGGTTTCACCTCTGTTTTGAATCCGGAAAAAGCCTGTGCTGTGTATGGAGAATCCGTGTGTATCCACTGTCCGAGATCGAGCCTGTGCATGAGATCTCTGTCCCGAAGCCGTGACCTTGAGCGATTTTTTCCATTGTTGATCTTGTGGAAAAAGTTGTGTCTGTGAGCGATTCTCTCCAAGCGAGAGAGTGCGTAGAGGAAGGAGAGAACTCCTGGAAGGAACCTTGTAGCTACCACAGAGCCCGGAGACTTCCAGTCCGGTTTGTTGTTGTAACCCAAGGCAAGGGAGGTTAGCAGCCGAAGGACTGTCCAGGTGACAGATAAGGTGTATCCTCCTGGGGTGGAACAGGCATGTGGGGAATGAGGGTATGTGGGCAGTGAGTGTGGGTGGTTCCTGGGAGATAATTCCTTCCTATGGTTGTGTATTGTTTTCCTTGTAACCTCAGCCTAACCTAGGATTCCTTGTCTCGGGGTGGAGCTTAGTCCCAGCTTGGGGGTGACCCACTGTTGAGCTGATGAGCAGTGTGGTCTAAGGCTGGGAGGTTCGTGGAAGGCCTGCACTTGGTTGGTGGATTCTACCATGGTTAAAAGATAAGTATCTGATTNGATTATGTTTTAATCATGTTTTGCATGACTCTACTGTTTATGTTATCATGATTTCCGCTGTGTATATGAATTAGTATGAAATGCTATTGATTGTTAATTATGGCAGAACTCATATGAATACTCTGTGTAGAATGTGTTTATTTGTTTAAATGCATGGGATTTATAATACCTGTATGAGTTATGTACCAAGTGGTGTTAAAGTTTCCTTTTAAGAGAGATTAAGCCATGGTAGCTGAAAAGGTGCGCTACAATTTGGTATCAGAGCCAAGGTTTCGACACTGAGCCTAGATGGGCTAGTGGAGCGCTCTTTGGACCGAGAATGCGAGGGGAAATTGGGTCTGGAAAGCCAATTTCGGACCCTGGTTTGCTCCAAAGTGTCAAGGAGTTACTTGACGAGTTTTTAAGCTTAGGAGGTATAGCGGCATAAGGAAACCGTAGCCAGCGTGGTAAAAGTCCACAGGGAGAGAGGAATCCACACCATAAGTGCTGAAGCTTTAGATCTGTTCGGGAGGGAAGGTGAACCCTCGTGACCGTCAGATCTGGAAAGTGTGCACGGGGTTTAAAGCCCTTTGGAATTGCACAGGAGTGTGGAAATCGTGATACACGAAATCCCGAATTAGTCAGGACCATCCATCAGAAAGAACGCATGGGGAGCGATCAACCTTTCGCTGACTTGTAACTTGAAATGGTCAAAGGGGGAGTTCGTGAGAATTCACAAAACGTGAATTCATGATTGGATCATAACCGTCGATCTAAGAGAGATCCAGACCGTTAATTGTCCAAGAAGAAATCGACGTTTTGGGAGATGGGAAGTGAGGAGAAGTGAACAACTCCGAAACCCAAAACCCCGAAATCCCAAAACAGCCTACACCGTAGATCGTGGGGAGAAGAACTTGACCGTTGGATCAAGTAGCTAAATAGACAGTGATTTCAGTATTTTTCCAAATGGAAGTTCAAGATGTGTGGATGCACGAACTTCTGATGCCCAAAACCTTGAAACGCTGAAAGGATTTGCGTCGTAGATCTGAGAAAGATCTGAGAGAGTATAAATAAATAACTGCATATATATTCAAGCATTCAACCTTTTTCCTGAGCGAATAACAACTATAGAATGAATGCTTCAAACTATGAAAAATAATTAGATTTTCTATTCAGGTTTCATAAAGTTATTTTCTTTTGTTTTTAGTAAGATAAGAAAGCCTACCAATGATGGAATTCCTAGGAGTATTTAGAGCCTTACTTTATTATTTTCATTTTTCTTTTCAAACTTCTTACAACAAAGCAAACAACACAAGATATTGTTGAGTGTTCAAGTGATTGTATAAATGGATTTATATTTTGTTGCAAAACATGAATATGGAAACTTCAAACCAACTGACACATTTTTTTATTAGTCTTAATATCTAGATAGTGTTATTCACAACAATAACCATAGGGTTCACATATTTTTATGTGATATTATACATTACACTAGTGTGATATTAAGAATCATATTGTTTTCAACTTAGGAATAAAAGCTAGTTTATGATCCAAGACCTATAATTTGATGGCCTCTTTCATATTATTTGATTATATATTGGATGATTATAATTTAAGAATCATTTTTTATCATTTGAATCCATTTGAACATTCATGTTACAACAAAACTTCATTTTTGTTTTTGTCACAGATTCTCAAAATTAGAAGACCAAAGAGTATTCAAAACATGCTACAGCCAAAGAAATTAGCTTATGTTGGAGGAAGAATGAGAAGAAAAAGTGAATATATTTTTTTCTTTCATTTCCTCATATATAATGTTAAGAAAAAGTTTTGTTTTTGTCACAAATTCTCAAAATTAGAAGACCAAAGAGTATTCAAAACATGCTACAGCCAAAAAAATTAGCCTATGTTGAAGGAAAAATAAGAAGAAAAAGTGAATATATTTTTTTCTTTCATTTCCTCATATAATATAAAAAAATCCCTTGAACCTCGAACAATTTTTTAATTAGGTGTAAAGGATATCAACAATATTGATATACTTTATCAAACCAAAATTGTTAAAACCTTTTAACAATGGCCACTCCATATATATAAATAACAAAACCACATAACAAAAATTGTTAAGACCTTTTAACAATGACCACTCCATATATAAATAACAAAGTCACATAAGCCACATAACAAAAATTGTTAAGACCTTTTAACAATGGCCACTCCATATACAAATAACAAAGTCACATAACGAAACTTATAGCAACATAAGCTATGCAATATGATACCTTACTACAATGAACATCCACTAAAACTATTTTTTTTCAAAATAGAAATTTTGAACAGTACGCATTAAAAATGTACACGATGATAGAAGATTAATATTTTCAGTTAAATCGCTAGAAGGCTTTGTCACTAATTAAAAAACACATAACTAAAGCATCTGATAACATTATGATAGAAGATTAATATTTTAAGTTAAATGGTTAGAAGGTTTTGTCACTAATTTAAAAAACACATGTTATCTAAGTAAAAATACATAACTAAAGCATCTGATAACATTATGATAGAAGATTAATATTTTAAGTTAAATGGTTAGAAGGTTTTGTCACTAATTTAAAAAACACATGTTATCTAAATATAAGATAGTGGGTGAGGAAGTGTGCCATTAAGATATTCTATATCTAGGTGTAAGATAATGGGTGACGAAGTATGCCGTTAAAATACTCTAGCTGTAAGATAATGGGTGACGAAGTGTGCAGTTAAAATACTCTATATTAAATTAAGATACTCTATATTAAGTCAGCTGTTAGAAACCTAGTGCGATGGCCGAATTCAGCCCAAATATGTTGTTATGGATGCGGACGTCCATTTATACAGTTATGAACTGGACAAAGTACTCTCTCATTTATGCGGATTACAAACCTGAATGAGAAGAAGTTGAAGAGTCTGTGAG
>SNQJ01S0019200.1:0-22703 GCA_010110895.2 Picea sitchensis | reverse complement strand
AGGGGGGAGGAACAAAGGGGGGCTAAAACCATGTTCTCCTGAAATTTATTTTGAGGGGACCCAAAGAGATATCTAGTTGCAGTTGTGCAAGAATATCCAACATTATTAGTTTGTCTCCCCCACCACAAGGGGAGTCGTCATCCTCCTTCACTTCTGATGTATCGACATCCTACGTCGTCTCTTCCTGATCTGACTTTGCACCACCAACGTGTGCTCTTGCCTTTGGGCCGATCCACACACGACCACCATGCAATTCATCTCTCGGTCTGATCTGTGCACTGCCACCATATGTAGAGTCAATTTCTACGCTCATAACACGACTTCTCTATGCACCCATCACTTGGTTTCTCAATGTACTGCCACTACATCAAGAGCCAAAATCACATCTGATTGGCTCCCCACCATACTGCACTAAAAACTCTCTTTTTGTCATCGCGTAACCATGTGATGCTTCCTCTTCCAAGTTCACCGATGCACCACAAATTTTCACCTGTGCACCACACATGTGCACTCTTCCTCTTCTCAAGGTTGTGACATACCACAACAACCAAAGGGTGCGTGATTCGTCACCTAGTCTCTCACTATCACTACTTTCACTACTAGTATCTTCAATTACAAGCCTATACGTAGGCCTGTCGTTTCTTGTGCTCCACTCTATAAAAATTTCCTCTCCCACACCACTACCTGGTGTGAGCTTCCTCTTCAGTCTTGGCTTGATTCCTTGTTGTGCACCCTCAATTAACTCTTCTCTACACTTCTGCTCATCTTTCTCCCTCAACCTAGCTCTTATTGTGTATATTTCGTAACTTTTTCTCCTCTGCTTTTCTGGGTCCATTCCATTCCTCACCTCATCTCAACAACTTCTTGGATCCTCCTCACTGGATCCATACTTAGGTTCTTTTTCCCCACCTTTTTCAGAACACCCCAGCACTAGAGGGTTTACTTAGCCATCCTATCAGGCTCCATGTGCATCATTCTTTTTTTCCACAAACAACATCTTTATCCAAAGAATATCCAAAGGGGGATCACTTCTAACATCTTCTTTCTTGGACCTTCTTCAAACTTTCTTTCATCATCACTGAAAGAATCACTATATTCTATTGCAAAATCAATAATGTAGCCTTCCTTCACTTGAGAAAACCAAAAATCAATGGTCGGAGTCCACATGTTATCTAATGCCTTTAGACTATCAAGCTTGGTTTTATCCCATACTATTAGTTCCAATGGTAACACAACCGAATTAACTTCCACTTTTCTTTTTAACCATTCATGCAACAAACATGGAAATTCTGCAAAAAAAAGTTCATGTAGATAAGAGTAAATATATCTACCTTTTCATTCTTCCTTGTTCACCCGTAATCCTTTCATCCCTCGTAAGACAAAATAATCCTTCTTCACTTCTATCAAGTCTTGAATTTCCTCCTTAGACAGATGCCACCACATTTTTTTTATCCTCCATCAATCTCAACAAGACTTAAGGTCCTGGCAACAAAACCATTTGTTGGTTTTTTGCAGTGTTATTTTTTCAATACACACTGGCACATGCACTGACCTTCTTAACACAGGGCGTTTGAGACCTAGGGTTCATCTAGAGTGTGTCCAACAAACCCCCCCAAGCAACAACATATCAATTCTTGACCGAGGCTGAGAAATGTCTCACCCAAGATGTAGAGAGTATCGCAGAGACCATAAGGTCTTGTGTCGAGGATGGAGGATCAAATATAACTTACAATACTGTAAATGACATCCATGCAACTCATATATAATATTCTCTTGTTGCTCATGAATCTAGGATATCCATATATTAAGAAGGATCGATGGAGCATGCTTTAAAATCCCAATTTCATGTTACCAGAGGCAGAGGCAAAGGAAGGTTTTATGGAAGAGGAGGTCGATTTTCTGGTCGAAGGAACAACAGAGCTGAATCAGAGTCTGAGAAGAAGTCCTAGTAGAATCCCCCTAATTTAAGAGGGAGCATCATCAAACCCTGGCAGCAAGAAAATCAGAGGTATGTTAAAACTAAAGTACAATGTTATTATTGTAAGAAGTTTGGGCATTTTGCTAAAAAATGTTGGAAGAAGCAGGAAGATGCTGGAAAGAAATCTGCACATATCACAAATGAGTCTGATGATGATAAAAATTATGTCTTCTTGACTTGTAATGTCACTCAGGAAAGTGCTAACGATATTTGGTTTTTGGATACTGGTTGGAGTAACCACATGACTGGTAATACAGATTTATTTTCTTCTATTGATACTAGTATTCAATCTGAAGTAAAACTGGGAAATGACTGTAAGGTTATAGTTAATGGTAAATGTGTAGTTCCAGCTTACACTAAAAATATTCAGAGAATAAATATTGATGATGTTTATTTCGTGTCTGGTTTAAAATGCAATCTTATTAGTATTGGACAATTGTTGGAGAAAAATTACAGAGTGTTCTTCAAGAACAAGGTATGTAGAATCTATGATAAATTACCTAGCAAATAGTTGATTGCAGGAGTGGAGATGACCAAGAATAGAATGTTTCCACTTGTTATGAGAAATGATTTGAGTGGTTCTTTGAATGCTTATAAAGATGGAATTTTAGATGAATCTTGGTTATGGCATTTGAGATATGGTCATTTACATTTTGGTGGCTTAGATCTGTTACAGAAGAAGCCGATGGTAAAGGGGTTGCCCTGTATTCAACAACCTGCAAGCTCTTTTGAGAGCTGTATACTTGGGAAGAATCACAGAGATAAATTTGTTTTAGGTATTTCCTACAGAGGATGAAGACCATATTTCATATTTTGCACTAATGGCATGTGATCCTGTAAGTTTTGATAAAGATGCTACAGAGGATGTCTGGATAAAATAAATGGACGAGGAGATTGATTCCATTGAAAGAAATAACACTTGGGATCTTGTCGATTTACATGAAGGTAAGAAGAGCATTGGTGTTAAGTGGGTTTATAAGATTAAGTTGAATGCAGATGGTGAAGTTGAAAAGTACAAGGCAAGACTTGTAGCTCAGGGGTTTAGTCAACAACCCAGTATTGATTACAATGAAACATTTGCTCCTGTAGCAAGAATTGACACTGTGAGGATGTTCTTAGCTATTGCATCTTAGAATAAATCGATCATGCATCATATGGACGTTAAGTATGCATTCTTGAATGGATATTTGGAAGAAGAGGTTTATGTAAGACAACCTCCAGGTTATGAGATTGATAAGCACATATATAAAGTTTACAAGTTACGGAAAGATTTATATGGATTGAAGCAGGCATCTAGAGTTTGGTATAGCAGGATTGATGAGTACTTTATTAGTGTTGGATTCAACAGAAGTCCAAGTGAACCAACTCTATATACAAAGGTAAACCAGGAAGGTAAAATTTTGATTGTCTGTTTGTATGTTGATGACCTGATTTTTACTGGAGATCTATCTGTAGATGATTTTTAAAATGCCATGAAAACAGAGTTTGAGATGACTGATTTAGGATTGATGAAGTATTTTCTTGGAATTGAAGTGGATCAATCTGATGATGGAATTTTCATTTGTCAAACTAACTATGCAAATGAAGTATTGAAAAGGTTTAGAATGTTGAATAGTAAACCAGTTGCAACACCTATGGAAACTGCTATTAAACTTAGCAAGTATGATGAGGGATCATATGTTAATCCAAATCTTTATAAGAGGCTAGTTGGAAGCCTTATGTACTTAACAACAACTAGACCTGATATCATGCTTGTTGTAAGTTTGATTTTGAGATTCATGGAGACTCCGAAGAGTACTCATTGGCAAGCAAGAAAGAGGATCCTGAGATATGTTGTTGGAACAATTGACTTTGGTATCTGATACACATCAACTTTAAAATTTGAGCTGATTGGATATACTGATAGTGATTTTGCAGGTTCCATTGATGACAAGAAAAGCACATCTGGGTATGTGTTCAGTCTTGGATCTAGAGCAGTGGCATGGGCATCAAAGAAACAACCCATTGTGACTCTATCTTCTACTAAGGCAGAGTATGTTGCAACAGCTGCAGCTGGATGTCAACTTGTATGGATGAGAAGAATCTTGAATGAATTATTGCATGAGTAGAATTGTGCAACTCAAATTGTTTGTGATAATAAATCTTCCATTGCACTGTCAAAGAATCACATTTTTTACAAGCATAGTAAGCACATTGATACGAGGTATCATTTCATTCGAGAGATGGTAAATGGAAAAGAAATTTTTGTTCAATTTTGTAGGTCTGAAGAACAATTTACAGACATATTTATGAAGCCTTTGGGAAATGAATTGTTTAAAATTCATAGAATTAATATTGGGGTTTGTAAGTTGTAATGCATTGTTTACACCAATTTTTTTTTTTTACATATTTTAATTTTTTTTGCTCTAAAATGATTAAGAGGGAGTATGTAAAAATGTAATCATTTCACCACCTCTGTGTAAACAGTACATCGGTGGTCACTTCAAGACTCGAGGTTTAAGCACTGATCACTAATTTTGTCTTACAATGCTTAAACGGTGGCTGTCTTAACCTTTGAAGGCAACCATATACCATCACCGCCTTGATTAAATCATTTAGAAGATCGAAGGGGCAATTTTTTTTGTTTAAATACCAGAAACGAATTGTAATCCTTACATCCTGAAAATATTTTTGAATCAAAGTTTCTATTGTGTATTTGGAGGTGTTCTCTCCGTTAATACTTTATTTTTATTTGAGTTTGTAAACTCATTTGGTTCCTTAATCGCATTCGCCATATTGTTTTTTTTTTTTTAATTTGAATAATCATTGTAATTTATTTGTTTTTCATGATTCTGAGCGCACATTAATTTTGAGCATAGCGATTCAGGGTTCTGTCTTTCGGGACATCCGTTAATATTAATCATGTTAATATTAATCTTAACATTAATGCTAATATTAACAATAACTTTAATATTAACAATAATGTTAGTATTAATGTTAAGATTAATCTTAATTGTAATATTAATATTTATGTTAATGTTAATGTTAATATCAATATTAATATTAACACGTTAAGGGTAATGTTATTGTTAACATTAACATTAATATTAATGTTAAGGTTTATATTAATATTTACATTAATTTTAATATTATTTTTTCCTTTAATATTAATGTTAATGTATATGTTAATATTATCTTTAATGTTAATCTTAATATTAATCTTAGTAATGTTAAATGTTAATCTATAATAGGTCTCTTTCCCATGTTAATGTTGATCTTATGTATGTCTCTTTCCTTTTATTTTATCTTCATGACAACTCTCTTTTCTCTTATTAAAGGAGATGGTCTTCTCAATAAAAGAGGATTTTGTCTATTATGAGTCTATTCAATGACACTTTAAAATTGTGTTTTTTAAAATGTTTTATTAGTTATTATTATGGAAGGTCATTATCAATATTTTATTCAATAATTTACTTTTCATGTGTGTATTCATGTTGTGTTGACTATACATACTACATCTAATTAATTAATGTTGTATTTTTCTTAACCAGGGTTATTAACTATATGATCCATATGTGGTATTAAGAATGCAACACAACTTGAACTAATATATAAAAAGAAAATGAAAAATGTATAGGGATGGAACCCCAATAAAATGATCTTTCCAAGACCACAAGGTATAATATATATATTCCCCCATCCTTGCATTCTAAAAATCACTTACGGATAACATAATATCTCAAACATCTCCCGACGACTCATTGTGATGAACATTTCCCAACATCGCAATATGTCTACTATCTCCCAAAGTTGCATTATGACAAACATTTCTAAACATCTCAATGTCACACACATTTCCCATTATGAATAAACATAGAAATTCCCTTACACAAACCTAGAAATGTGACACGGATGACCAAACCTCAGTATGTGATGAACTTTTTCCTTTGTCACCTTGTGACAGAAATTTCCCAACATCGCAATGTGACAAACTTTCCCCTATCCTAACATTTCCCCAATCACTTATTGAAGTCACAATGTGTCAAATGTTTCCCATCATAGCATTGTGTTGAATATTTTCCAACATCACATTGTGATGAACATTTCCAAACGTCGCAATGTGAAAAACATTCCCCTATCCTAACATTGCCCCAATTACTTATTGAAGTCACAATGTGTCGAGTGTTTCCCATCATAGCATTGTCTTGAATATTTTCCAATGCCACATTGTGATGATCATTTTCCAACATCGCAATGTGACAAAAAAATTTCAATGTCGCATTATGATCAACATTTGCCAATGTTGCAATCTTACGAATATTTTCCAATGTCACAATCTTACGAATATTTTCCAACGTCGCAGAGTGAAAAACATTTCCCAATATCACAATGTCATGAACATTTACCAACGTCACAATGTTAGAGACATTTCCCATCGTCACATTGTGATGAACATGTTCCAACGCCACAATCTCACGCCCATTGCCCAACGTCACATTGGGATGAACATCTCTAAATGTCAAACTCTTTATGTGATGAACATCTCTAAATGTCAAACTCTTTATGTGATGAACATCTCTAAATGTCAAACTCTTTATGTGATGAACATTTCCCATTGTCACAATCTGACAAATATTTCCCAACGTCACATTCTGATGAAAATTTCCCTACGTCACAATGTCACGAACATTTCCCATTGTTGCATTATGATGAACATGTATCAATGTCGTAATGTCACAAAACTTTCCCATCATCGCAACATTTCCCAATGCCACAATCTAGCGAATATCTCCCAACGTCGCATTCTGACGAACATTTCCCATCGTTGCAGCTAGTAATGTCACAAACATTGCCCATTATCGCATAATGTTCATAGCTTCTATCATGGTGAAATATATACACTATATCATCCATATGTGGTCTATTTAAATGTCCTTCTAACAATAATAAATCATCGTCTGTAAATTTCAAGTTTCTTTTCTATCAATGATCTTAAAACAAATGTAAATCATCATCTACAAAGTATATATTAAGTAGATTAACCCCTAATAAATGCATCTTGATTTTAAAACATTAACCCAATATAATTACACCATGACTAAATCCAATATGACTAAACCCAATATGTCTAAACCTAGAAATTCCTTATCACAAAATTTCTAAACCTAGAAATTCCTTGTCACAATGTGATGAACATTTCCCAACGTCGCAACCTGACAAAAAATCCCCCATCCTTGCATTCTGAAAATCACTTACGGATGACATAATATGTCAAACATCTCCCGACAACTCATTGTGATGAGAAATTTCCCAACATCGGAATATGTATATTATCTCTCAGCGTTGCCTTATGACAAACATTTCCAAACATCTCAATGTCACACACCTTTCCCATTATGACTAAACATAGAAATTCCCTTACACAAACCTAGAAATGTGACGCAGATGACCAAACCTCAGTATGTGATGAACTTTGTCCTTTGTCACCTTGTGACGAAAATTTTCCAACGTCGCAATGTGACAAACATTTCCCCAATCACTTATTGAAGTCACAATGTGTCGAATGTTTCCCATCATAGCATTGTGTTGAATATTTTCCAACATCACATTGTGATGAACATTTCCAAACGTCGCAATGTAACAAACATTCCCCTATCCTAACATTGCCCGAATCACTTATTGAAGTCATAATGTGTCGAGTGTTTTCCATCATAACATTGTGTTCAATATTTTACAACATCACATTGTGCTGAACATTTCCCATCATCGCAATGAAACGAACATGTCCCAATGTCGCATTGTGATCAACATTTCCCAATGTCGCAATCTTTCAAATATTTTCCAACGTCGCAGAGTGAAAAACATTTCTCAATGTCACAATGTCATGAACATTTACCAACGTCGCAATGTGAGAGACATTTTCCATCATCGCATTGTGATGAACATGTCCCAACACTGAGATGAACATTTTCCATCATCACATTGAGATGAACATATCTAAATATCACTTCTCGAAAAGTTAGACACTATATTAATCTATTAATTAATTAATACATTAATTATATATTAATTCATTAATAATTTAGTATTACTTAAATATATTAATGGTTTATTAATGTATCATAACTTATTAATGTATTACTTTATTATTGTATAAATATTTTATGAATGCATTAATACTTTAATGTATTTTTGGAATACTTTCATAATTTGGCAAAGGGTCATCAACATAGGCTTCATTGAGGCTCCACAAATCAATTCCTATATGAATTTCTCTGGTCTTCTTTGGTTGAATGACCATGGGACTAATCCAGTCAAATTATTTGATAGGGACAATGATCCCAGCATCCAGCATGTGATCTAGCTCCTTTCCCACATTTTGTTTTTATATAGGATTTAGATGGTAGGGTCTTCTCTTGACTAGCTTGGTGTTGAGTTTAAGTTGGATCTTCATAGCTTCTAAGAATCCTGTGATTCCCTTCATCTCATAAAAACATTCAGGCAATAATTCTTCATACTCTTTCAGGAGGTCGACAACCTGAGTGACAGTCCCCTTATCCTAGTAATCCCCAATAATGGCCATCTTCGATGCTTCCTCTGTCCCAATATTGTGTCTCTTAGTCTTGATAGGGCCATTATAATCAAGCACGGTTTTCTGAGAATCCCTTCCCTATAGAGCACATTATCCTTTAGACTCTCATATGTGGATGCCATGGGGGTCATCATTGTTAATGTTGTCTGTATCGATCTTCTAGCAATGGACTTGTTCTTTCATCTTGCCCACTGATTGGTGATATGAGCAGACCACCAGTGGACTAGAAGATTTTGGCTCCTAAGGAAAAGTAAATTCATTAACCTGACCAAGATCTTCACTGAGAACTGGAGTGTGCGAAGTGAACCAGAATGTTGAAAGGAACTAGGAAGTTATATGGGTCCACTCACTTGTTTTTTACAGGAGTTCTTCTTAGATGTCCCAGCTACGAGGGACCATATCCATGGTATGGAAAAACTAATGGAGCCATTGGGATTGAGGGATGTTATTAGTAGTCCAGCATCATTCACAAAAGGAGATGTGTTCCTAAGGATCATGAATGCCATTATATCGGTTGGCCAATTCAAAGTTGGTAATGGGATGGAAGTGAACTTGTATGAACCTGGATTCTTTCTCCCAGTTCTAGATATTTAGGTTATGAGTCACCCACCATCATGTCGAGGTCCCGCAAACTACAAAATCCATGTATTGGAGTCTCTCCTCCATAGGGAAGTTCTTCTCCATTTGTACCAGTTATGTCTCCATTGGCCCAATACCATCAAACCGGGGAGCATAAAAACTTTATGACCCTATCCATCACACTGCATTTGTGATTTGTGTGCACCGACTTGTTGATACCTCATGCAACATATTGTTCCATATTTACAAGGAATATTGAGAATCCATGTCATAATATTCGACACTTCTCCAACTAAATTCCCCATCTACGGTGGAAGTGATGTAGTCCAACCTGCGCCCCGTGACCTTGTAAATATTTTCTATTGACTAGCTTTGTACATCCTCATTGATAGGATCATTGTAGTGGTCTCCTTCATATGGATCTAATGGTGCGACCACACGTAGGGTGTCATTTTTAAATGTCATTTTCTTTATATTAAAATTCAACACCAGATTATTATCAAAAGCCCAGTCGATTCCTAGCAATGCAGGGTAGGGATCCAACTCATCCATGATTTCGATGAATTTGAAGTCGAATTTTTTTTTTTACTTCATATAAATTCACCTCTACCTGCTCCATCCAGTTGATGGGGTAGATATTGTACTACTTCGCTAATCAAAGTTGAATGGGTGACCATACCAACTCCAGTTTCCCCATCACTTCCCAAGATTTCTTGGGTAAAATGTTCACATCAGATCCTAGATCCAACATGACTCCATCCATATCATACCCACCGATCTCTCATGTCATCTTAAACTCTCCACTAGTGCTCTTTTTCTTGCTGAACTGGAAACCATCCCTTTCTAGCAGTGGAACAACAATGGTGGTCTCCACTCCTTGTTCTTTCATGAAATTAGTTAGCATTTGATTCATCTTGCTCGCAAATTTTGTATCTTTGAGAAAATGCAAACAACAATGCAAAAATGTATTGACCTGAAATTTTGCTTTTGCCATGCGACTGAGGTCGTGCAAGGTTTTTTCATGTGTTTTGTGTTGCAAATATTCTTGGCATTTTTCGTATGCTTCATGTTCATTACGTCGTGGAATAGTTTTCATGTGTGCTTCTTCTATCGATATTTGGGTTGTGTGCTAGATTTCTTCGTGCACATGAGCTTCCTCTAAATATCTTTGTGTCACGTACTATAGTTCTTTACACGTACATTCTTCGTCTAGTTACCTTTGTGTGGCCAGCTGTACTTCTTCATGGATATTTACTTCTTCTAGCACCCTTTACATCACCCTTTGAACTTCCTCTCGAACCCATTCCTCTTCAAGAGACCTTTGAGTCACGTGTTACAGCTCCTCATGCACTCGTTCTTCCTCCAAGGATATCTATGAATCACGAAGAAACCACTTCTACTGAGTTGCATCAAACTTAGGAGGGGGATGGGGGGCCTTCCTGATATGGCCCTCTGCTTGTTGACCTAAACCTTTACCATGTTCTAAGCCTACACTTGTATTAACTCCTTCATGGGTTACTACCGAGACATTTACGTCCCCATTGTTCTTCTTGTTTTTATGCGGCTCGGCATGTACCATGTTACAGTTACCATTCATTTCCTCCCACTTTTTCAATAGGTCTAGAAAATCCTTAATTAAATGTTTAGGAATACAAAAATATTCGTAAAACAGACGTGGCTTACTAAAAAATTGTGAGACATGACCAATCTCACCGCAATTGAAACATGCGGGGGGTATGTCACCTCCTCCATCATATCCTAGTCCGTGACTATGTCCGTACTCAGATCAAGGTCTGAATTAATATATGCCTCTATCAATGCTACCATGCTCACAACCCTTTCATTCCTCTTGTACCCAAAATACATCCTAGGTATTATCTTGCATCAATTGGAGGGAGCGATAACTATTTATATCATGGATGACACACTTACAGAATTCATAGAATGGGGTATGATTCGTTGCTTGATACTTCTGTAATGTTGAGAAGCAGGCTGCCACATGGCCCCACTGTCAGCATCCTTCACACCATTCTGATTGTCCAGATGGAAATGGACTCGATGTGCTTGTCGCCACGTAATTTGGAAGGACCAGGCACTTGTCTCGTTGATGCGCTTTTGAGCAACGTGTAGTGCACAACACATGTTCTCACACGAATTTAGCCTTGGACACATTTTGTGGGTGTATTGTGAGGTTGGAAAGTTGTGACTGAACCTACCCCAACCCGAATGATGTTTCTACACCTCCAGGTGTTGCTTCCAAGCATGTCATGATCTCGACTGTCTCAGCCTGAGTTTTCACCTTTTGTTGGGTGAGTGGGACTTATATATGGGGTGAAACCCTGCAATGAACCATTCTCTGTGTTGGATAACCTGGATTTGTAATGTTAGCCTATCCAACAAGATTTTGAACCATTGATCATGTTCCCAGATGGTCTCTCCTTCTTTCTGCTTGATTTCCTTTATTTTTGTAATGCATTGGGACTCTTACTTCGACTTCTCAAATTCTTGAAGAAGATCCTATTTTACCTCAGCTAAGGACCTTGCATGTCCTGCTGGCGTAGTAGCCTTATATTTCATGTAACATGCGAGAGTCTGATCCTTGAACATAGTCTCCGGTTGCGCGATCTTAGCCACCATATTTGTACCTCTTTGTATAGACCAAATTGCTTCGCAGGTGAATGAGTGTTGCTTGAAATTGTCCTTATATGTTCCTTGGAACATGGGAAACCTCAGCGCACTATCTGTTGAAATAATGTAACTGCGAAGAGCATTCTTATTATTTTTTTATTGGATTAAATCCCCATTGTGGATTAATCATGTCAACCGGCATTCTTATTATTTTTATTGGATTAAATCCCCATTGTGGATTAATCATGTCATTATTATTATTTTTATTATTAGATTAATCCCATTGAGGATTAACCAAGTCAGTAATTGTATAAAGTGACCAAATCCCCTTTATGGATTGGCTATCATCGGATACCGCAAAATGCGTAGAATAAGAAGCCCCAACAGCTATAATTTGTTTTATTTAATTAAAGGTGGATTTACCCACCCGGTGAGAGAGGTCGGCCCAGCCAGATGGGTGACTTCGGTAATACGTGCGTGATTGATATAAATAAGAGGCTACTACTTAACAACACACACTTTACTTTCTCATTCTCTTATGAGGCAAGTTGTGACTTACAAGCTGGTGAGGAGAAGAAGGGTGGTACATCTCTTGGAGGAGGATTTTTGTATTGGTTGAGTTATCTCTTGAACATTGTATGCTTTATCATGATATAGAAGATTTTGTCAGCTTTCTCTCCCTTAGAGGGTTTCAGATAAATGTTGTGGTTCTTGTGGATGCGTATTTCTCAAAGGATCTTGTTCTTATTATGCTCTTATCTTATGAAACGAAAAGAATCATAATAATGGCATAAACATTAACACGGTTTTAGAGCTGCTTCAAGAAAGAACAATCCGTATAGGAAACGTCACCTACCGTGAGTGCCCCAAAATTAGGTTTTGAAAGGAGAGTTTTCCTATCACTCCTAGAAAGGCGCCTCCCCAAGGATCAATTTGTCACCTAGAGCACACATTTTCAGTAGTTGGATCTCCAGGAAAGTGAAACACTAGTTTCAAAAAAGTACCAGAAAACCGTGAGGCGAAGAAGTACTGCAGGTACCAAAGCAACGTATACCGTGAAAAACCGTGAAAGCACTACCATGTAAAATCCGCAGAGCATATTTTAAGAGGTAAAATTTGGATTTTCTAAATTCCAAGTACACCAAAGATATCATTTCACTAACGCGATCTATTCCCCGGATCGATTTTCTAAAAATTTGAAGTTTGAAAAAATTAGGGTTTTCCCATAAAACCCTAAGTTGTAGTTGCAGTTGTAGTCGTAGTACTAGTTGCAGTCAACCTTGAAGTTTTTTTTAAGAGTTGTTGATCATTGTCGTTGCTACTAGATTGTGCCACTACCTGCAAATGCTACCGGAGGTATGTACTCACATATGGTTAATGGTTAAACCCTAAAGAGTATTTGTAGAGAAGGGATCTCTGCTAGATCCAAGGATCTCAAGATCCAACACATTCAGAGGAACGATGCAACCGTATGATAGGCTGAAGAAAGTACTCCATCACTTTAGTGAAGGAGACCTCGAAGAAAAGTAAGCACTCACACTTGAGGGACAAGACTCCAGGTTTGATCAAATAAAGATTCAGCGATAAACTCTCGGTGCTAGCTCGCATTGTTTCATTGAAGAATGCTTCGGTCACACTCCAAGAGAGAAGTTGACCCCATTGCATTTATTCCTTACCTTTAATCTTTTTTGAATTATAAGTAATAGCTCTAAAGGCTCTCCGATGATTGTTCATGCTATCATTTTGACATTATCACAGGGCTGATATTATTCCGTTTGTTGACCTTGCTCCGTGTCACATGAGGAAGCTATAGCGAAGGTTGCAAAAGGCAACGTTTTGAAGGAGAGATCATAAATGAAGGACCATCGCTGAGAAGAAGGTGGGTCACCGTAATCTTCCATGACCCATGCCATTGAAGGCGAAATCCATGAAATTCAGAAGATTAGCCCACAATAACTAAGGTGCTACCATTACATGCAGTCACAATGCGTTTACCGCAATGAAAGCTGCGATCATGAAGGCATGATGCATGGATGCCATGTGGAAGAACATCAAGAATCACTTTCCAAAGAGGGACAGGCTTTAAGAAGCATTGGAACTCATCCATTCGTGATGTGTGTGGTCGAATGCCACCCCTCCATTAATGGTATGTATACTATGTATCATTCATTAATGATTATTCTCATAAAAGACCTCGACATATTTGAAGTATTCAACGCGATCAAGGAATTCAAACTCTTGATAGAGAATCTTCCGAAGAAAGATTGGGCGATACCGCCCATAATGGAGGTAACATGCCCCAAAGAATCTTCGCGAATATTCGCGAAAGATGCTGGACCGGCATTCCAACAAAATGGTGTAGCTGAACGCAAGAACGTAATCCATGTTATAGTTGTGAAGATCAAGATCTTCCTGCGTTCTTATGGGCGCATAGCCTATGGCGTTCTCGCTTATCTTGGTGCAACGATTATCCCATAGTGCACTCTGGGTCTCAAGACACTAGAAGAGATGTTCACCGGAAAGAAGCCGTGAGGTGCTTCAATCCCCAAAATATTTGGCTGACCCGCTGTTTTGTTCTACATAATTTAAAGCATATAGAAAAAGAAACAAGTTGGAGCCCTCCTGAAGAAGGGAATATTTTGTGGATACTGTGAGGTATCCAAGGGCCTCTCAGACCTACATACATACCTGGTCACCTCCATGTTGAGATCAGCAGGGACACGACATTTGATGAAGAAGCTGCACTTAAGAAATCATTAGATGTCAAATGGAACAGGTATGAAGAGGAACCCGTAAACTCAAGACGACAATCCGTGAGGTTATCCTCTAGCGGGGAAGTCGAAATTCCTCCGGGATGAGGAAACCCTTGAAGACGTATGATACAAATGTAGTTCAAGAACCTCCTCGTGAAGACCCTCCCATAAGAAAGCCCGCTGGGCAAGAGAGCTCTTAGTCTGCTATTGAGAGAAGTATGGTGTTCGCAGTTAATCAATGAGCAGGAAGAAGAAACTGAAGCCACTTCCGCCATATGGATTTGGTGTGCAATCTACTTGATGATGAACTTACATGTTTTGAAGAGGCTATCCAGAAGAAGCGGAATGGGCAGATGCCATGATGAGGAATACCAATCCATAATAAAGAATGATGCTGGGAAATTGTTCCTTTTAACGTAAAGTAGGGATGTGGTATAATCAAAATGGCTATTCAAGATAAAACACGTCGCTGATGGAAGTATTGAGAAACATAAAAGCAAGATTTGTCGCTCAAAGGGATTTTCCTTTAAGGAAGGAATCGAATCATGAAGAGACATTCGGCTTCATGTACGTGATATCGCTTCAATAAGAATCCATTATAGCTCGAGCAAATTCAAGATGAATGGAAGCCGCACTGCATGGATGTGAAGACAACTTTTCCTCAATTTGGTATCATTACAAGAGGAAGTGATAGAGCAAATCCCCAAGGATTTGAGGTTGAGTCAGAAGTCTCATGTCCGCCGATTGAAGAAAGACTTATAATGGATCGTTAAAAACCCTGCAGCTTGGTATGGTCATTGACAGCTTTGATCTACTCCGTAGTTTTACCAAGAGTAAAGAAGATTCAAATCTCTACTTCAAGATCATGGATAATGAACCGCTAATATTAATATTACTATAGATGTGGGATGACTTGTTATTAATTCAGAGAAGCAAAGAAAGTTTCTCCAATAATCGTGAAATGACTTGTCGTTTAACTCTGATAAAATGAAGACCTTGGTCAATGCATTATTTCTCAGTCTTTAAGGGTATGTCGAAGTTCCGGGAAGAATTTTCAATCCTCAGAAAAGTACACTCTACCAAAACTCAAGATTCAATTCGGTCAATGCAAGTCCATGAATACACCATGGAAGCAGTGTCGGGTTGTTATCGAAGCTACCACGTGATTTGATAGATGCTAATTGCGACGTATTACATATTGATCGTTGATGTACCCCATAATTGCATCAGGAATTTGTTTCCGGTGTGGAACACCTGTCGGGCCAGGATCTTGCGTTCATTTAGTGACTACAAAAATTACGTGGATGAGGTACCTTGGCGTACATAGGGATTATGGTCCTACCATGATGGAGATCGCGACTTCACCTGGATTGGATATACCTCCATGCAGATTAAGGTGAAAGCTGGGGTCGACGCAGCACTTCCCGATGTTAATTTCAGTTTTGGGACTTATGATCTCGCTATGGCGAGTAGAAGCAATCCACATTTCCGCCACGTTGCGTTTAGAGCACAATCACCGCGATGTTCTCCTTCTGTCATGGCTTTACATGGCTCGGAAGTCGTCGACAGGCCCATTTGATTTGGAGATGAGAGCAACCGCATCGTCATGATAACTGTAGTTAAATTAAAATGATGAGAATCCTCGCGGTTCCAATTTACGTCGGCTATAGAGATCCGCTAACACTTCATCCGCATATTGGTACGCAGAGTGATTCTGGAAGCCTCCAGACATCAGCAATGGATGAACAGTTGGTCGATGTGATGATTTTCGTTTCTATCCTGGGCGTAAAGCCTGCTACTGAGATAAGCTTGGTATTGTCCGAAAAGGACCTTCCCCGAAGCGGGGAGTAGGCTGTGATTCCTTTTTTCTGACCTAGTTGTTAGACGAAAGCAAGATGAGTCACATGCTTCGACTCGCTATGCCAGATCGAGCTACGATGACGTGATCCTTACTTCTGACCTTGCTATTAGACATAAAGGAAGATGAGTCATTATTTCCCACCTCGCTGTTAGACTCCAGCCACGACGCTTGTTTGATCCTTGCTTCGACTACTGCAGGTACGAAGCAAGATGAGTTATGCTTCACCCAGTTGTTGTGATCGAAGCATAACGCCGGGTTCCTTTTGTCAATTCCATTGTTAGATCGAAGTAAGATGAGTCATACCACTCCTCACCAGATCGAAAGCATGACGCCATGCCTTTCTTCGACTCGCTGTTAGATAAAGCAAGCATGAGTTATGCTTCCCTCGACCGGTAGTTGTTAGATCGCAGAAGCATAACGCCGATGATCTTCGCTCTCGACTCAAGCCAGATCGAAGCCAGATGTTGATGTTCCTTGCTTCCGACCTCGCTGGTAGACGTAAAGAAAGATGAGTCACAGCTTCCGACCTAGTTTGTTAGATCGCGAAGAAGATCTTGTGATTCCTCGCTTCCTACCTAGTTGTTAGACGCAGTTTAGATGATGATATTACTTACTTCTAACCTAGTTGTTAGACGAAAGAAAGATGCGGATCGACACTAAGTCATGGATGTTAATCTAGTGTAGCAATCGCGGATGCGATGTTCTAGTTCCTCGTAATGAGGTATCATTTTTACCGACACATTTTTGATGCAAAGATGATGATAGCGGCCCTTTTGAGAATGATGATGTTGTTGAGGAAGAAAACTTCCGGCGACTCGTGAATGCCAGGGACAATTGTTCAAGATGATATTGATTTTATACCGTCTCTTGAGATGCCAATCGATGATGCAAGACTCTCACCGATGTCGTGATGAATACTAATGAAGAATTCTTCTTGTTAAGGAGTGTTGAATATCAACCGCTGGCTACATTCTTATTATTTTGTTATTGATTAAATCCCCATTGTGGATTAATCATGTCATTATTATTATTTTATTATTAGATTAACCCCCACTGAGGATTAATCAAGTCGGTATCGATATGACCAAATCCCTTTGCGGATTGGTCATCTGGACAACAATGAAGAATAAGAAGTCGGCCCCGCCAGCTATAATGAAAGGGCCGATTTAATTAAAGACGGATTTACCCAAATCTTGTGAGAGGTCGGCTCGGCCAGATGGTGACTCTTCACATGCCAGATTAGTATGGGCCATAGACAGCTACCACTTAACACACACACTTCACTTGCTCATTCTCTTATGAGGCAAGTTAGCATTTACAAGCTGGTGAGAGGAGAAGAAGGGTGGCGATCTCCCTTTGGAGGAGGATTTTCCATTGGTTGAGTTATCTCTGAACATTGTATGTTTACTTAAGCATAAGGAAAGATTTTGTCAGTTTTCTCCCCCATGAGGGTTTCCTGTGATAAATGATGTGTCTCTTGTGACGTGTATTTCTCGATCTTGTTCTTATTATGCTCTTATCTTATGAAATGCAAAGAATGGCATAAACATTAACACTATCTTTATTTTGTAGCCAACCTCGAACTAGATTTAGTTCCGCTTCCATGACCGAATTGTACGGATCCTTCCACACTACCATTGCTTAGTAAAATATTACTGGACTCTACCTTTCTTTACTCTTCTGTGTCATCACTCTTCTTCTTTCTTTCTTCTTCAACTTCAACCTCTTCACTATATCATGTGTCTTCTTGGATTAAAAATGCAACAAGGGGAGGAAAAGGGGGCTAAAACCATGTTCTCCGAATTTATTTTGAGGGGGACCCAAAAGATATTCAAAGGCAACAGAAGAATATCCAACATTATTAGTTTGTCTCCCCCACCACAAGGGGAGTTGTCATCCTCCTTCACTTCTGATGTATCGACATCCTACGTCGTCTCTTCCTGATCTGACTTTGCACCACCAACATGTGCTCCTTCCTTTGGGTCAATCCGCACACGACCACAATGCAATTCATCTCTCGATCTGATCTATGCACTGCCACCGTCTGTAGAGTCAATTTCTACACTTAACGCGGGATTTACCAGCACCACCTTGCTCTATTATGCTAATGTAATCGTGCCATACTACATCGGTGAGCTAAAATCCCATCCTATCGTTTCACCATACCGTACTAAAAAATTTCTTTTGTCATCACAGAACTATGGACGCGCTTCGTTTCTTCCAAGTTCACCGACGCACTACAAATTTCACTGCACCACACATGTACTCCTTCTCAAGGCTGTACATACCACAACAACAAAGCAATGCGGATCTAAATCCTGTCCTCACTACCACTACTTTCACTACTAGTATCTTCGACTCCAAGCCTCTTTGTGGTTTGTCCTTTCTTGTGCTCCACTCTAGAATAATTTCCTCTCTCCACACCACCTCGTGAGATCTCCTCTTCATTCTGATTGATTCCTTGTTGCACCCTCAATTAACTCTTTCTCTACAATTCGCCTTCATCTTCCTCAATCCTTAGTTTTATTGTGTATGGGCTTCGGTGAAACTTTTTCTCTACTCTCTGGGTCCATTCCATTCCTCACCAATCTCACATCAACTTCTGGATCCTCCTCACTGGATCCATACTTATGGTTCTTTTTTTCCCCACCTTTTCCAGAAACCCCCAACACTAGGGGGTTTACTTAGCTATCCTATCAGCTCCATGTGCATCATTCTTTTTTCCACAAACAACATCTTTATCCAAAGAATATCCAAAGGGGGATCACTTCTAACATCTTCTTTCTTGGACCTTTTTCAAACTTTCTCTTCTATCATCAACAGTAACTACTATATTCTATTGGTAAAAATCCTCAACAATGTATTTCCTCCTTCACTCCAAGAAACCAAAATCAATGGTCGGTTCATATAAGCCTTAAATGCCTCTTTGTGATTCATCAAGATTGGTTTTATCCTATACTATTAGTCTACTGCAACACAATCGGAATTTTGACCTCTTTTAAATCCATTCATAACAAACATGGAAACTTTTAATGTTCGCATAAGAGTAAATATATCTACTCTTTTCCTTAACACCTCAGAATTTTCTACCCCTAAGACAAAAATCCTTCATCCTCCTCCCCTTCACTTCTATCAAGTCTTTAAATTCTCCTTAGATGGATGCTGCCACCACATTTTGTTGTCCTCCATCAACTTCAACAAGACTTTAAGGTCCCGCAACAAAACATTTGTTATGCTTTGCATTGTTATTTTTTAGTACACACCTAAGTATTACGCAATCGAATTTTCTTTTAACACTAGGTATCATTTGAGACCTAGGGAGTCTGGTCTGTGGCAGTCCAACAACCCCCAAGCAAGCAAATAACATATCACCTTTGACCTGAGGGGCCGAAATGTCTCACCCAAGATGTAGAGAGTATCACAGAGACCATAAGGTCTCTGTGTTTCGGGGATGGAGGATCAAATATAACTTACAATACTGTAAATGACATCCATGCAACTCATATCCATTATTCTGTAAGAATAAGAATTAAAATTATATACATCTAATTCCGATCTTACTCATTCATACAAACACAAGATAGAACATAAATGCCACATCTTTATTACTCGACATATTCCATCATATTAGAGATATGCATTGTGCTGAATAACTGAGTTGAAAGGCCATAAGAATTCATCTCATTAGTATATAAACACTGTGAATACAACAGTATGTGCCTTGCACCAAGATTTAAGATTTAGACATAAACAAAACAAAAGAGACTTCTCCATACAACACAAAAGACTTCTCCATACAACACAAGATTACAATAGGTTAACTCAGAGCTCTAGGATTGATGCATCCATAAATTAGCCAACCTCCTTTCTGAGCTGAGATTTCTCTTTTATATCTTTTTCTGTTGGGGAGCATTGCCCTTCACTTTTCTTCTCCACTCACTTGTTTGATCTAATGACCTCACATGCTTTTGGTACCTGCCAGGGCTCCACTAGGTTCTCTATATCAGGGGCAATCATAACTTCCCTGGCCAACTCATTTTCTAGCCTTCCCACGTCTTCATTTGTTGTTGGAAATAATCATTCAGGGATATTCCCTGATGATTCCTTTCTTGCTTCTAACAGGCTTCTTCTTGATTTCCGACATTACTGACAAAACTTAGATCGGGATGAACTCAACCTAAAATCTCCAGACCGACATTTTAACCTTTTAGACTTGGTATTGCTTAACAAAGTCCATCTAATGCAATACACACTATGGCATTCTTTTTGGTACTATCTCCTTAGGTGCTCACAATCTTGGATGAGCTCACACCTTTCGCTTGTAAAAATGGACCTGTAACTTTGTACAACAACATGCATTGTAGTTGACTAAGCAAACAATAGTAATGAGATTGTTAGCCTAAAAATATTCAAAACTCTAATTAAATTATCAGCCAAGATATGAAAAAAAAATAGTTTTGTTTTCTATTATACATATAAGATCAAACCCCTCATTATTTCACTTTCCAAGTGTTTAACATTTTATAGATTTTAAAATTTTAAAAAAATTCATTCTATTTTAATTACACACTAGTGGTGGCTTTATTTATAGTTCTGAATTTTTTTAAATGGAGTCTTATTTAGTTTTTTATTCATTCATTTTAAGTTTAATTAAAAATATTTTAGTTTTGATCTAAATTTATTTTCTGTGCTATATTCATTTAGTTTGTTATAAGTTTTTTAAATAATATGATTTTATTTAATGTTCTTACTGTTTAGGAAGCATCTTGATCTAAGACTTAGAAGTGTGATTTAGATCAATAACTCATTTCTAACCATATACCCCCATGTGTGTGTGTATGCTCTATAATTGACCAAAGTGAGAGGCCTAAAACCGAAACCAGTATTTTCAGCCTCAGCCTAACTTTCTGTGTCAGCTTAAATCAGGTTCTCAATCTTGTTTACTTTATAGTTCTTTAATTTTGGTACTAATAATTTTATTTTTATTAATCAAATAAAAATATTATTGGGAGAGAGGAAGAGTATATATATAATTTTTCAATCCTTATCTTAATATGTTAAGTTTCATTGACTAATAATTCAAGGATAATAGCTATGGCAAGGATGTGACAAGCTGAACCTAGAAAATACATAACTTGTA
The DNA here is from genome assembly GCA_010110895.2 of Picea sitchensis. Classification (NCBI taxonomy): domain Eukaryota; kingdom Viridiplantae; phylum Streptophyta; class Pinopsida; order Pinales; family Pinaceae; genus Picea; species Picea sitchensis. Next base: position 1,193 of record SNQJ01S0019200.1, on the reverse strand, counting down.
GAATCTAGAAAGAAATACTTAACTAAATAAACTTCAACATTATTAGATTAACAAGGGAGGTCCACTGGAACCCATGAACTCGTGTGTAAGGATAAAAAGATGCTAGCTATAAATCTCTCTAACCATAGCTGAGAAACATATGCAGTCAAACTCAAGCCTTTTAAGATCATAACATTAAAATGTTTTACCCAAATTCTGAACATCCTCTCTACATTTCCTCAATAAAAGGAAAGACACATCTCAAATCACACCCTTTCTTGAATCCAATTTTATAGAAACTCTTTCGTCATGATTCATAATAGGTTTTAGGACATAAATCAAATTTCCCACAACTTTTACATTGTGGTACCCCTTATATTTCATAATAACCTACTTCTAAAACTAACCTTCTCTCATATTACTTTACACATGTTTATTGAGATAGGAACTATGAAAACAAGCTATCTCAATATAGAGAGGGCACTTAAAAAAATGGGATTTAAAATATTATCAACAACACTCCTCCACACTCATCTCTTTAGAATATATTCATATTCCTTGGTTCTAATTTTCTTTTGCATACTTTAGATTTCCGTGATCCTCTCCTTGGAATATATTCATGTTCCTTGGTTTTAATTTTCTTTTGCATACTTTGGTTTTAATTTTCTTTTGTATATTTTAGAATTTCGTGATCGTTGTCACACTAGGTGAACCTTTTCAATGTTTAAAAAATACTATAAGTTTTTCAAAAGTTTGACTATGTATGATGTTTTATTAAAACAAATTCTAGTTTAGGATTTAATTCTAAAATCCAAAAATTTAAATACTTTCTCAATTTTTATTAATATAATTTTGATTTTATAAATAAAAGATTATATATATATATATATATAATAAACATTTAATTAATAAATTTCATTTCAATCTTTAAAATAAAATGATTATATTTTTATTTATAAAAATATAAATAGTATTCATTCTACGCCATGCGAGAATATCTTTTCGGTCATAAAATTGATTTGAGCAAGTAGGCCAGAAAACTGCTTACCTAAATAATGTGATAAGCACTCAATAAGGAAGTCGCTGCCGCCGCCGGACGGAAAGCGAACGAAGACGCACGCCGCAGCCGGACATTGTCGTGAAGAAAAGAAGGGCAGAGGACAGGCCGCCACGCCGTTGACGGAAACACCCTGTCTACCTGCTCAAAGTGGTTG
>SNQJ01S0019199.1:71271-83259 GCA_010110895.2 Picea sitchensis | reverse complement strand
GAATGGATTCGAGACCCATGAAGCCCCGTGGAAAATGCAAATGATGGAATCCCAAAACAAGCCCTCGATATGTGTTCTCCACTACGCTTGGTCTGGCTTTGGAGGGGTTATCTCCACTACCTTTCCGCATGCGACCTCATGTTTATCCCCTGTGTTAGAGGGGGGTCCCGGATAAATTCCAGGAAACTGGACTTCTACACTCCCTATCACAGACTCTAATGTTTGGTTTTGAATGGCCTTGGAGAGTTTCCTCTCCAACCTAATCCAAGGCCCTAGTCCTGAACTAGTTTGTGAACCCTACAAACAAAAAGTCTAATAGATTTTANGAATGGATTCGAGACCCATGAAGCCCCGTGGAAAATGCAAATGATGGAATCCCAAAACAAGCCCTCGATATGTGTTCTCCACTACGCTTGGTCTGGCTTTGGAGGGGTTATCTCCACTACCTTTCCGCATGCGACCTCATGTTTATCCCCTGTGTTAGAGGGGGGTCCCGGATAAATTCCAGGAAACTGGACTTCTACACTCCCTATCACAGACTCTAATGTTTGGTTTTGAATGGCCTTGGAGAGTTTCCTCTCCAACCTAATCCAAGGCCCTAGTCCTGAACTAGTTTGTGAACCCTACAAACAAAAAGTCTAATAGATTTTAAATTATCATTGCTTTTAAGGATTTTTCTTATGTCAAGGGGAATGAAGGTGAAACTGATGGTGTGTAAAGACAAAAGAAGAAATAAATGAAAAAAGATGGAAACAAAAGACTTTTACTAAATGCAAAATTTCAGCAACTTTTCACAAAGAAAGATTTCTTTTTCTTTTCAATTTTTCTAAGTTTTTATGCAGCAAAAATAAAGGAATTTCGCTTGACTACGAGCTACTTATGATCTAAATGCACTGAAAAAACTTACGAAATAAAGACTTCTTCCTAGCTAATGATGTAGAAACACGCTCTTCAAACAAAGAAGAAAATGAAAAGAGATTTTATTTATTTATTTAAGTGCTAATAAAGAAACACAGGGAAAATACCGACAAGCACAAAACCAAGAAAGACAAATTCTGGCTTAAAGCGCAGATCGCAAAGAATCAGAGTAAAGGCACACAATGGCAATAAAGAAAACAAAGACTCTTAAGCTTGCCTAAAAACCATAAAGAAAAGTTTTTTTTTTTTTTATATTTTCTGTTCAACTATCCACTGAGAAAAAGCAGGCTAAGGGTAAGATGACCTAACCTACTGACTGTTCAACCCTAGAATCAAAAACCTGAGAGGAATAATTCTCATGAAAGGAGGGGATGACTGCCCCACCCTGAACAAAAAGTATCCTAACAAGCACACTACTGTCACTAAAACAACACATGTGCGAACGCGTGCTGAGATGAAACAGGACGCGTGTACACACAGGCTGACCTTGTACAAGCCACGTGTATGTATAACTTCTAAGAAAAAGATAAAAATAGGCAGTCCAGACCAGGAAGAGACCTCTGGTATTGACAACTAGGGTCCCTTGAAGGCTTGGATGCTTTTTATAACATAAAAGAAAAAATAATGCAAGGAATAATAAGGGGGAAAAAGCAATCTGAGACAAGACTGTGAACCAGCAAGACCCAGACATGATTTCAGAAAACCCCCTGAGAATGTATAATTCTGACAGGGAAGAGGTGGACTGCCTCTAAATTTCTCTGAACTCCTACATTCTACTGTTCTCCCTACAACTAGCGTTCACACGCGGGCTGTAAGAGGATAGGGCGCGGGCACACGCGTGTAGGCCTTCTGCAGGCCACGTGTACCTCTGTGTGTCCTGACAACTACCGTCAAGCAAGAGTCAGGGAAAATTGGTATAAAGAACCAGGCTCCCTGCTAGCTCATACCTAACAGAAAACAGACAGACAAAGAAAAAAAAAAATCTAATCTTTTAAACTACCCAAAAACTCAACTAAATCCGGAAACCCTAAAGAGTATCTTCCTCAGTATGGTTGCCAACTCTGTTGTTGGGGAAAATACCCTACGGACTAGCAAACTAGGGTCAGACTTGCATGCAAATTTTGACCGAAAATAAATTACTTTTAAACCTACAACCCAAGATTAAAATCCCTCTTTCACAATGAATGCATGAAGAGAACCACCAACCTTAACACTGTCGTTTGATGTAGATCCTCCGTTGCATTTTTTCCACTTGCTTGCGTTGCTCCTTCCACAAATAACCTGCAATCAAGACCAATACCAACTATGCATGCATGCTAATTTTCTACTTGAGGGTTAGAAATCAAACATAAATTAACCAAACCATAGATAACTCATGCATTGGGACGGGAAAGGTATTATTTTTATTAATGAAAATGAATCAACTTACAATCAAAGTCGAGACTGGCCACCGCTCCTTGAACCTGATCCTGGGCTCCTCTTCTTCTGTCCTCCAACTGCTTTGTGTTAAATCTCCTTTGGCATGAGGAAAGGCTAAAGGGTTGGGAAAATGGATTACGTAAATGGGCATAGTTTCTTCGCTATATTTTTTCCTCCTCCAAATGGTACCCCTATCCCTTCTTTTATAGGCTAGAAGGAGATAGGGTTTTGGACGAACCCTCGACCATGCATGGCCGGGAGTTTCAGTTAACTGACCCATATCTTTTTGTTTCGTCGGCAACTTTCCTCTTTTCGTGCTTTGTTAGGTACATGCGGGCTGTAGTGAGCCAGCCAACGTGCACACGCGTGCAATAATGGGTTAGGGTGCGTGGGCCTTGACCCAAGAGGATTTACAAAGAGTTGTTCAACAGATGTTTTGGCAATGAAGTGATATGAGTTGGCTTGATGCCAGGTAAGCATGTGTGGTGCAATTTAGGGTTATAACACAAATGTTTCAAGAATATGGCAGCTTTAGAAGCAATGATGAAGAAACACAACATCAATATTGATTCTACTTCTTCTTCTTCTTCTCATGGACATGCACTTTTTGCTTCTGGTTTCTCCTTCAATACAACTTCTACTTCTTCTTCTGATGAGTGTCTTATTGATTTTGGAGCATCTTATCATATGGATAAGGATAGAGACATATTTTCTCCTCTAAATGAATGTAACACCAAGAAAATATTTGTTGGTGATGATAGATCTCTTAATGTTGAAGGATCTGGAATAGTTCAAGTAGAAAACGATCATTTCAATGATGTATTATGTGTTCCGAATCTTTCTTGTAACCTTCTATCAATATATCAAATCACTCATTCAGGTGAAGTTAAAACCGTAGAGTTTTCACCTCATGAAGTTGTAATCAAGGATCTAAAAGATCCTAAGCATGTTCTTGCAATTGAAATTGTTGATGATATTACTAGATTGTACAAGTTTGGCAACTTAGGGTCATCATATTTTTCATCAATTTTTGTTGCTCATAGCGATGACTTGAGAAAACTTTGGCATGAACGATTTGGTCATCCAAACTATTGCATTGCAACAACTATGTAATCAATAGATGGTGACTAGTCTTCCTCTTGTTTCATGCAGAGATCGTGTTTGTGCCGAAAGTTTGTTTCTTAGTGTGTTTCTTTAGTATGCATTAGTATGCATTTGTAGTTGGGAAATCTGACGGTCACGATATGTTCCCGACATAGATTGATCTGACGATTCATATTCTCCTCAATATTAACAATCATTGATCCATGTATTAACACCTGATTGGTCCATGATCTCGCATGGAGGGTGATTTGCCAATGATCGATTGTGAGAAGCTCTCTTGTAAAATCTCTCTGTAATATTTTTCTTTTTCATTAATAAACTTCTCCAAGTGGTCGTGTTGGGTGGGGCCATGGACGTTTCCCCATAGGGGTTTTACCACATCAAAACATTGGTGTGTTGATATTTGATCTGGTTGAGTGAGTGGTTACTAAAGGTGTTTGTCCTCTGTTGGAATACCTATGTTGTCGAACATCTTTACCCTTAACTACTTTCTTGTTGCAACCACTTTATTATTTAACTAATTTCTCTTTGCAACCACTTTGACCACTTTATTATTTAAATAATTTCTCTTTACTCACAACTTCTTGTTGCAAATAAAATTTTCATAATTAGTCAACTCATAACTTCTTTTCCCTTAACTAACTTCTTGTTGCAACCACTTTATTATTTAATTTATTTCTTGGTCAACCAATTTGATTGTTCAACCTTCTTATTACAACTACTTTACCCATAATTAATAAACTCACCACTTCTTGTTGTAAATAATTTATTTTTAATTATTTTTTTATTGGAACAAATTTACCCATGATTAAATCCTAGTTACAACTAATTTTACTAGTAAAATTATTCTAGGACCTTCTAGAATAATTTGAATTCTTTGACCTTCTAGGGGCTTCTAGATAACTCATGGGGGTTCTCCAACTTCACTAAGCCATATCTCCTTAACCATGAGGAACTACATGACCCACCACATATCACCGGAAATGTTATGACATATACTATCCATAGAGAATAGTCTTATCTACATATTCATTGATCTTCATGTATTTATACCTCAAACAAACTCAGGTCCCTTACCCATACGTTTGTGCTACCAGAATTCATTATCACACTTCTCCAAGGATTGATATCAATCTCTGAGTGTTGACATCAATCTACAAGATCACTCTACAAGGGTTGACATCAATGAAAACCAACTATCCAAATCAATTGTCCATCAACCTAATCCAATTGTCAAACACCACTTTCTTCAAATAGGAAACATGGAACACCGGATGTATTTTGGAGGCAACTAGAAGTGCCATTTTGTAGGCAATTGGACCAATACGTTTGATAATTATATAGGGGCCATAAAATTTGGGTTCCAACTTATGGTGGCCATGGGATTTGAGCGATGTTTTCTTTTAAGGTTGGAGTCTGTGAAACACCTGATCACCTTCTTGGAAAACCCATTCAGAATGCTATTAGTCAGCCTGTTTCTTTATATGATTTTGGACCATGTGGAGGTTATCCTTCAAATTCGCGAGGGTATCTACTCTACCTTGCAACATCTTATCAATATCTTGGACCTTTGATGTGCCTAGAATATAGGAAGTTACTATAGGTGGTTGTTGGCCACACATTGTTTCATATGGTGTCATTTCCATTGTTGTATGATAGGTGTTGTACTACCATTATGCCAAGGGTAGCCATTGCACCCACTAATGTTGTTTGTCTGAAGAAAAACAACACAAGTAGGTTTCCAAACATTTATCGACAACTTGTGTTTGACCATCTGTCTAGGGGTGGTATGTTTTTCTCATGTTCAATTGCATGCCTTGTAATTTAAACAATTCTTTCCAAAATGTGCTAGTGAAGGTTGGGTTATGATCAGACACAATGGATGTTGGCATGCCATGTAGTTTGAAAATATGATCAATGAAAACTTTCTCTACCATAGTTGGCGTAAAGGGGTGTGGTAAGGTACAAAAATGTGCATACTTGGAGATGTGATCTACCATGACCATGATGAATGACTTGTTACCTACTTTTGGAAGGTCCACTATAAATTCCATGGAAATGTCAGTCCAAATGGAAGATGGATTGGGTAACAACTGTAGATCTCCTGGTGTCTTAATAGTTTCACCTTTATTACATTAGAAAGTATCACATTTAGTGACAAAGGTAAGGATGCCCTTCTTAAGTCCTTCCCAGAAAAAAAAATGGTGAGCATGAGCATATGTATTTTGGAATCCCGAGTGACCAGTGATAGCAAATGAGTGAAAATCATTTAAGATATGGGGCTTGAGTGTTGAAGTCGAAGATAGAACCAAGCAATCCTTATACTAGAGGATATTTTATTTCCAAGTATAGACGAGGGGAAGTTCAGGGTCCTCTTGAAGTCGTTGAATTACCTATGATATAGTTGGGTGGGTTAGCCACTCTTGTCAAAATTCCTCGATCCAATTAGGAACTGGTAATGATAAGGAAAAGAGGGAACCTTCATCCTTGTATTGTCTTGACAACACATCTTCCACTACATTGTCTTTTCCTTTTTTATATATGATCTCATAATCATAGCCCATCATTTTGGTCAACCATTTGTTCTGTTCTGGGGAGGATAACCTCTTCTCTAAGAAACACTTTAGACTATGGTAATCTCTTTTGATATGAAAAAGATGTCCCAATAGATATGGTCACCAATTGTGAAAAACATGGAGAATGGCCATCATTTCCTTTTCATATGTAGATTTTCCCAAATTTCGGCCACTCAAAGCTTGGCTAGTGAAAGAAAGAGGTCTACCTTCTTGTGTTAGAACTACACCAATACCAGTGCCTAAATTTTCATATTCCATAACAAATTTTTTGTTGAAATCAAGGGTTTCTAAGATGGGGGTAGTGTACATGTCCCACTTTAAATCTGTGAAGGAATGATCTGCTGCAGGTGTCCAATGAAATGCATTCTTATTAAGAAGGCATGCCAATATCTCAGAAATTTTTCCATAATGGTGGACAAATTTCCGGTAATATCTTGTGAGGCCTAGGAAACCTGAAGTTGTTTCAAGGTTGTGGGTCTTAGCCAATCCCACATGGCTTGAATATTTTTGGGGTCCAATCTTACCCCCTCACGGCCCACAATGTGTCCCAAGTATTCGACCTTACTTTCCCCAAAAGAACACTTGGTATTTTTGACAAATAATTGATTGTATTGTAACAATTGTGTAGATTTTATGAGATACCTGCATAGAAGATATAGAAAACAATCAAACATACACAACTTGCAAATGGTGTGAAGTGAAGAAAAAATGGAGGAAAGAATGAAATAATTTATATTAACCGTATTCCACACTCAAAGAGTGAATAATGTACAATAGATATAGGCTACATGAGTAACTAATGAACCATAGTAGTAATCTAGAGAGATCTAGACACTCATTGAAATATACTGGAGTGAAATTCCACCTAGTCTTAGTTAATTGATCCATGCAATCATTAATTAACTGAATCACACATGTGGAAGTGAGAGAAACAGATGGAACTACTGGTGATAATACCGAAGTTTCCATGCATGAGTAACTTCTACTAGTATAAATGAGTGTAACTAACTATGAACTGAAGATGAATGCCATATTTTGTAGGGGAATATTATTTAGAGAGAATATTCAAGTGTTCTCAACATTGGACTATCAAACTTAGGAAAATAATTCTAGGTGAGTGTGTAATATCTCCAACAAATTGTATTACTTTGTCCACATGGTGTAGATGGGCATCCGAAGTGTGGCTATAAATGAGGATGTCATAAAAAAAAACCATAACAAACTTCTGAAGGTAGGGATTCAAGAGTTTATTCATGAGAATTTAGAAGGTATATGGGGCATTACAAAGTTCAAAATTCATAATGTCCTTCATGAGTTCTGAAAGCAGTATTTGGAATATATTTTTCATTCATTTCAATCTGGTGATAGGCTGAGAAAAGATCTAATTTTGTGAAGAAACAAGTACCCTAGAGTTCATCCAACAAATCATCAATGAAAGGAATGGGAAACTTTTTCTTAATGGTCAATTTATTAAGGGCGTGAAAATTTGGACACATGCACAAAGAACCTTTTTTTTTAAGACCATCACAATAGGGGATGAAAATGGGATGGTACTTGGGAGAATTACACAAACCTCCAGTAATTCTTGCACTATTTTTTCTATTTCATTTTTTTTAGCAAATGGATACTGGTAGGGGTATACATTGGGGGGATTGCTTCCTGGAAGGAGAGGGATGTTGTGATCATGCTCACCTCGGGAGGGTGGTATGTCCATGGGTATCTCAAAGATATTATGATGCTTATCCAATACCAGTTGCATATCAAGATGTATTGCTAGGGATGATTGATTGTGTACCTAGATGAAATTAAGTTGAGAAATCGCACCATGATGGCCTTTCTTCGGAAGTTTCTCCATATAGTGAGAACTGGTAATTTTTAGGCAACCAACTTCTAAAAAATCACTGAATAGTTATAAAAGGAACGACTGTAAATGAGAAAGGGATTTTGGACTCAGATTGTATCAAGAAAGTACTACTATTGTATGTGAATTTGAACAAGAGACATTTTGAAGATTTTGGTATAAATGTGTATGAATGAGACTATTCTGTTTATGCATGTTTACTTTTGTGAATGTATGGATTTTAGTTAAATGAACTACTTCTAGCTGTTGTCATTATTTTCATACTAAGTGCAGTGACAATATAATAAGTTAGTGAATCAATTATTTGTACCTAACTCATTGTATTGTTAAGTTTTAATATTCCTTGCTTCTATAAATTAATTGTGTGCAAGTAATATTATGTTTAACTACACTTATTTTTATAGTTCACTCCCGATCATAATAGGATAGAATAAATTAGGAATGCATCTTAGAACAATAGATTATCATTTTAGTCTAGTTTAGTTCTTTAGGATTTTAATTCATCTGAGAACATTATGTTCTTTGATTCATATTTAGATAATTTTAGTATTTGTAACTAGACCAATATTCTGGTAAAAAATGCTATTCCAAACGACAATAGGTCTAATTGGGACCTTCCATCAGACGTTCTCCCTTAACTAATTGAATGGGTATTTTAGGTCCATAAACAAGGTCTTCGTAAGAAGAGGAAAGCAAGGGATGAGTTGGTTCTTCATGGAATGAGCCTTGGAACTCACATCATTCGAGTATCCACTGGTCTCTAGAAGATATAGAAGATATCCCAAGCCTCTTCCAAGAATCTATATAAATAAGAAAAATTTTGAGCACGAGGAGGAAGAATCATTCACATATCTATGCTACCAAAATTCATAGGTGCATGTAACATCCCCACTATAATCCCAAGTTTAATTAATGTTTGTGTAGATATAATGTGTGGCTATAATCAAATTGATGTAATATGCGAATTGTATTTATATGTTTTGTTAATAAAATGTGATCTTAGTTGATAAGGGGACATGGACATAGATGGGGGACGAGTTAATACACAAGAGAGGGGAGGGTCTAAGAGAATTCCTAAGAGGGGGTCCAAGGGGGAATTACCCATGTATATTAATTCAACCCATTTTTTAAAATTTTCTATTGATATATGAACCTTCTAATTTCTGATTGAGTGTTACCAAATCCAATCACTAAATACATGTAAGAGGGTGGGTGTGAGTGGTCACATCCCATAGTTATTAGGCACATGGGGTTTGAGTACAATCATCTTAGGAAAGTGTGTGAGTCAAGTAAGTAATCCAAAGAGAGGAAATTTGTATGGGGGGGGNCAACAATTTTACACAAGGCGTTTTTGTGCAAGAAAGGAAATTAGAGATAAATAAAGAGAGATTGGATCTGGTGCAATCGATGAATTTCTAGAGCATGATGGAGTGTATTTGGAGTGAATTGGAGCTAAATAACGAAGAGTTATAATTTCAGGACTGAAGAGTGGACTCCTAAGTGAGTTGCACTAAAAAAAAAGTGTTTGTCGGTGTTTGTTGGTAAGTTTTCCTAGCAGTAAGTTCTCTTGAGTTCCTAGCTACCTATGCCAGAGAGACCCTGATAAATGAATGGGACAAACAGGGGACTGAGATCAATGAAGGGGTACATTCCTTGGGTTCGACAGGTCAAGAGGAAGAGAGATGGTGGAAAATCAGGATAGTTGTAGGAGAATACTGATGGGTTGTGATTTTTATGAGATGTGAGTGGACAGTGAGAGACCACCCTCTTTTGTGGATTATTAGCCTCATCTCTTGAGTGAATAGCTATTAAGATTTGGAAGAAAAAGTATATGGTTGGGTGGAATTTCCATCCCAAGCAGCTGGTTGCACACCAAATTTGAAAGATAAGTGTTTGATCTATTTTCTATCTTGTATTTATGAGTTAAATTGTTGTGCATGAACTTTGTGTATTTACGTATGATTTATATGTTGATTTGTTGAGTTGCTTATCTTCATTTCATGACTAATTTAGAGTTTTGTAGATGCATGTAATCAAAATAATAAACAACAGTCAAATTTGTATGTAAATCATAGATGGAAGCTACAAGAATTTATTTAGATAGCATAAATTTTGTTTTTGTAATTTTTCTGCACCGTAATGTCCCTCGGTTTGGCTGGGGGATGTTATAATGATTCTCCATCTACATTAGTTGCAGTCAAGTTTCCTAGTTTGGTTGAAGATCCAAGGAGAAGCAAGGAGCAGGGGGAAAAGATGAGTGCATCTACATCATGAGGTAATTGTTTTGATGTAATTCCATTATTTAGATTAATATATCATTGGTTTTCCCTTATGAATGTTTGTTTTCATGCATGAATGTTTAGTTTGGATTTGTTTTATTATAGATCAACATAGATTCAATCTAGATCTAGGATTCTAAAACTAAGAAGAGAAGTAGGAAGGAATTGCTTGTATTTTGTGTGCAGGAAGCAGGTTGTAGAGGTTGGAGATAGAACTTTAGGAAAATGTTATTTATTCTACCATTTATTGGTTTAATCATGAATCCAATTTATTGAGTCTAAAGGAAAGACATAAAATTCTATCCCTTTATCTGTCTAGGATCAATAGGAATATCCTAGGGAGATATTACTATCCACCTGTGATATTTTATCCATAATAGAAATGGCGACTCCACTGGGGAAGAATAATTTATTCTTCTCTAGTTCAGAGTCCCTTACCTATTATCCTATGTTTGGATTTGGTTGTTTTCTTCCCTAGTACTCTCTTAGAGGTGGGATCCCTTATATCTGAATGGATATGAGATAGATCTTGTTTTTTTGAAAATTCTATAGGGTGATGCTTATTTGACTACTGCTGATAAGAAACTTTTTGTGTGTTACAGGTCATCTGACCCATGACACCCTCTATAAACTGGAAAAATTCCAGAATTACTATATTGTCATGATTAGATTTGATTTGGCTGGTGTTACACATCAAAATTCCTCACTTTGACAGTGTCGCACTTTCATTGTTTCAAGTGTCGTAAGTGTCGTAAGCATCACACTTTTATTGTCACAAGTGTCATAAGTGTCGCATTCACTTTTCTTAAGTGTCACATCTTGAAAAACACCATGAAAACACTTACTACAACCCCTAAAACATGTTAGGATAAAAAGTCCCATCATATCATAGTTGAAACAAGTATTTTTACTAGGGATTTACTCATATTGGATAATTTTTGGAAGATCAGTGCTCCCCTACTCATACATAGGGAGTGATAGTGCTCCTTATCCATCTTAGGGGGAGTGATTCAATGCTCTATTGTCCATTTTAAGGGATCATTGAGTTGGTTGAGGGAATCTTGGAGGAAATCCCACTTTCCTCTAAAGACAACTATGGATGGATTGGGTTAGTTTGGATTGAATCTAACTCCAGTGCTTCATCTAAGGAAGATATCATAACTATTGGAGCCATATCCTCAACTAATTCCAAATATACCTAAGGTAGTTGAGTCTCTAAAAGCCTATAGATGGAGGCATTGCCATGGTGAAAAGAGAGGAGAAATCAACAAAGCATTGTTATTTTGATTGTGGATATTTCAAGCAAGGGTTAGACAAGGAGGACTTGGAGAGGTTGTTGCAAAATCATCTGCAGATTGTAAGTTTACTTTTGAAGTTCTTATTAATATAATTGTCCTATTTGTTATCACTGAAATTTCGTCTGCACATGGTGACAAGAACTCCACATCATCAAAACAACAATGAAGTCATTCATGGCACTGAATTAATCTCACAACACTCCGGAAGGGCCAAAAACTATACAAAGTAACCAAAAATTGAAGGGCGCTTTACAGCAGTGTGGCGCGCGTGCGCATGCACAGGACAAAGACGTGTTATTAGCACATGTGCGCTCGATGCGCGTCTGTCAACACAATAACCCGCACATCTGCTAATACGACGCATTAATTGAATAGGTTGGCCTCCCAACTGCCTATGGACCGCCCCCCAAGATGATTTGACTCTCAAATCAGAGCCGGATCTGCAAAATCGGTGGGTTAATGACCTAAATAAACCCTAAACGGGTCCCTGTTCACACTTTGAGAAGGTTACGTGACCGCCCGGGAGCTGCTAT
>SNQJ01S0019199.1:56570-66977 GCA_010110895.2 Picea sitchensis | reverse complement strand
GTAATCTGGAGTTGTATCTCATAAATGTTAACAATGAGCTTTGCTTGTAGTGTTCATCTTTTAGATGACAAAAGTGGATTTTTCAATCAGACAAGTATAGATGAGACATTTCTCAACCAGAACCCACTGCCAGCAAGCCTGTTTAGTACTCTGGTGGGGTAGTTGTGATAATTAGTGAGAGACATCCCTTCCCCAGGTAGAATGCCCCATTGCCAACAAGCCTGTTCAGTACCTTGATGGGTTTTCCTAGTCATACCACAGACCAGTACCCGCTGCCAGAAAACCTGTTCAGTATTCCGATGGGTTAGTCTCTTAAACCCTTTTTCCATCAGAGGCTTCTTGTCCATAGTCACCTGTTTTGATTTTATTAAAGAGTTCTTTTGCATGGTGACAGGGGAGGCTCGTCTGAAAACCTTTTTACAGGCTGGGATGACATTGGGTTGGAAGGTGTATTCTCTTATTTGGATGTCTTTAAAGATTTGTCTGAAGAAAAAAATAAACTTTTGTATTGCACATTGGATCCAGATGTAAAATTTTATCTGCGTTTGTCCATAAGAGAATGACCTAAAGTTACCTTAGGGTACTGATACATCCTCTTCCATAAAAATTTTCCTAGTGTGCCCATGACATAGAGTGTTCATATACTCATATGTTACTCTTTAGAAAAGATAATCCAATGAATAATATTGAAGTCTAGTTAGGGTGAGATAATTACTTGTAGGCTAATATAGTTTTTATCCCTTTAATCATGCTGAAATACTGGATAAGGGCAACCTCTAGAATTTAAAGAAGATTAAGCATGGTTCTTTTAACAATCATAGGTAAAGATTATGTCTTCTTTGTCAACCAAAATAAATTAAAATAATTCATTTTAGGTAGCAACATAACCAAAAGAAATTAAAAATTCTTCCTTTTAGCTAGCAACAGAACCAAAAGAAATTAAAGATACTTCCCTTTAGTCAGCAACAGAACCAAAACAAATTATTGCTTCATAAGAGCTACCATTTGATGTTGCATTCGGTTTCTTGGTTCCAATTTAAGTGGTTGTTGTATGGCTTCATACTTCATATTAATTGACATAAGCTTTTGAAATATGCATAGCATTCCTTGTCAATTAGGTGATGTGTCTTGATAGTACTGTATAAGGACAGACTTCTGGTACCGGACCAGCACAGGACTGCTGGTACCAGACCAGAGTAGGATTTCTGGTACCAAAGTATTGTTGATGCCTACAAACTGATGTTTATCAAGTTCTTGAAGGATCGAATAAATTATAGAAATATACTTACAAAGATAAAATGCGAAAGTAAAACAAAAGGAGGTAAGAATCTCTTGTTACCTTCAACTTATTAACAAAACACAATCCAAACCTATGTACAAAAGTTTTAAAAATAAACCAATCAATCAATGTGGATCAATAGGAAGGTATTCTTCCTTACTGATCACCTACATATCTGAATTCTATAGTATATGAGTAAAAAATTCCTCTCTTGATAGGGGTTTGTTATAAATTCTCAACCGGTGACCATTCACAAGTAGTGGTGTCTGTTGTTCATCAATTATGTTTATCCTGATTGAACCATTGTCATAGACAATGTCAATTTCATAGGGTCCCATCCAACGAGTAGTTAACTTAACTTTTAAGTTCTTGAATCTGCTGTCATACAACAGGGCCCAATCTCCTTGTTGAAATTTTTTCTTTTTGAGATACTTGTCATGCCATTTTGTTCTCTTCTCTTGAATGAGGGTAGTTCTTTGAAGTGATTCCTACCTAATTTTGTCCAACTCATTAAGATGCAAGAGTCTTTGTTGCTGGGCTTCATCCAATTTCATGCCAACTTGTACTGCAGTCCTGAAGGTTTTGATCTGGAATTCTATGGGGAGAAGTACCTACTTCCCATACACCAACTCGCAGGGTGTATGTCCTGTTGTATTCCTCTAGGTGATTCTATAAGCCCATAAGGCTTCTTGTAATCTGTCAGCCCATTCCTTGTGGTGTAGCTGTACTATTTTGGTAAGAATGGAATCAATAACTTTGTTGGTAGATTCTACTTGTCCATTTTCCCGTGGATGGTAGGGTGTAGATTTCCTGTGTTCAATTTGGTACTGTTCTGTAACAGCTTTGACGAGATTAGAGATGAATTGTGTTCCTTGATCAGTCATAATTTCTTGAGGTACACCAAATCTAGTGAAGATGTCATTAAAAAGGAAATCTACCACTGATTGTTCACTTGCAACTGGTAAAGATTTTGCTTCAACCCACTTAGTCACATAGTCAGTACATACAAGTATGTACCTTTTCTTTTTAGATGCAGGGTTAATGGGCCATACAAAATATAATGCCCATTTCTCGAAAGGCTCAGTGACTACTTGGGCTTGAAGTGGCATTTGTTCTTGTGCAGTAGGCTTACCCATTCGTTGGCATTCATCACAATTGGATACATAGGTTTTAACATCTTTGAAAATATGAGGCCAATAATAACCACATTGAAAATCTTTATAAGTAGTCCTCTTGTCTACGAAGTGTCCTCCACAAGGACTATCATGGCAGGCTTACAAGATATCATGAATTTCATCTTCCCTTACACATCTCCTGATTACCAAATTTGGTTCTGTTTTGTGGAGACAATCATCGTGCCACATATAGTTTTCACTTAGTTGAATTACTTTCTGTTTTTCTCTAGGAGACAATTTTTGAGGTATCTTCCCTGTCACAAGATAGTTAGCGACATCTGCATACCAAGGAGTGAATGTAGAAATAACAAACAAATTTTCATCAGGAAAGTTATCTTCTACTGGTGCGTTATCTCCCAGATGAATCATTCTATATAAGAAATCAACCACAAGATTATCCTTACCAGGTCTATCAATAATGTTGATATTGAACTCTTGTAATAATAACAACCATCTTGTAACTCTAGGATTTGTTACAGGTTTTTTCATTAAGAATTTGATGGCTGAATGATCAGTGTGTACAAAAGCTTGATATCCTGTAATATAGTGTCTAAATTTATTGATAGCATGGACCACAATTAGCAATTCTTTTTCTGTGACCGTATAATTAACTTCAACTAGAGACAAATTTTTACTAACAAAGTAAATAGAATAAGGCATTTGATTTTCCCTTTGTCCAAGAACTCCCCCAAGAGATATGTCTGAGGCATTGGTACAGATATGAAAAGGAAGGGACCAATTTGGTCCTTTTAATACAGGGGTAGTTGACAATTTCTATTTTAGAATCTCAAAAGATATTTTCAATTCATCATCCCACTTGAATTCGGCTTCTTTAGATAATAACTTGAAGAAAGGGGTAGCTAGGCTTGTAAAATTCAGAATGAATCTTCTATAGTAGTCAGCATGACCTAAAAAGCTACGAACTTCCTTTTGTGAGGAAGGTATTCTGATTTGTGTGATAATATGAATCTTTGCCAGATCAACTCTCATTCCAGAACTAGAGATGTGATGTCCCAAAACAATACCTTCAGTGAGCAACATTTTTGACTTTTCATTACTTAGGGAAAGATTAGTTTCCTTACACCTAATCAAGACTTTTTCTACACTGGTCAAAGCTTCCCGGAAGTCTTTTCCATGGATTGTGAATTCATCCATGTAGACTTCCACGCAATCATTGGTCAAGTCAAAGAAAATGGTTGGGACAACCCTTTGAAAAGTGGTTGGGGAATTGCAAAGTCCAAATGGAAGAACCCTATAAGCATAGGTTCCCCATGGGAAGGTGAAAGTGGTCTTCTCCTAGTCTTTGGGTGCTATTTGTATTTGGTTATAACCACTAAACCCATCCAGGGACGAAAAATACTTCTTTTCGGACAAGGTATCCAACACTTGATCAATAAATGGTAAGGGAAAATAATCCCTATGGGTGGCTTTATTCAACTCCCTAAAGTCTACACATATTCTCCACTTACCATTTTTCTTGGGAACTATGACAAGTGGAGACACCCATCGACTATCTGAAATGGGGTATATGAGATTGGCTTGAAGGAGTTTTTGCAATTCCTCTTTTACAATATCTTTAAGGGATGGATTCATCCTTCTCTGAGGCTGTCTAACTGGTCTGATTTGGTCATTAGTGTAGATATGATGTGTGCATGTGTCAGGTTGAATGCATTTCATGTCTGCATAATCCCATGCAAAGGCATCAAATTGTCTTTGGAGCATTTCAATTACTTGTGTCTTTTGTTCTGGTTCCAAACTAGAGTTGATATACAAAGGTTTTCCTGGGCTAATCTCAACAAGTTCAATACTTTCTTCCTTCTCTGAGGAAGCTAGTGATAAAGTATATAATTGAGTGATATCAGGGTGCCATGTTTGTTGAAATTCAGAACTGAAAATGTGTGACAATTCTTCAAAAGACCTCGGGTATTCAATACAATTTGTATCAACCAAAAATAAACTTAAGACTTGTTCATCCGATTTTTCTTGCATTCCTCTTACTTGTTCAAGTGTTAACAGGGGTCTGATGCAATCTTATTCTCCATAAGGGTTTTCTAACCAGACAGGTATCTCCTGTGCTGGTTGGGCAGGAGGAAAGAGGACAAGATTTTGGCTATGTGTGCCATTGGATATAGTCATCTCACCAGACCGACAACTGATAAAGGCATCTACTGTGGCTAGCCAAGGATGACAAAGAACCACAGGGTGTCCTGGTTTGGAGGATGATTTAGAGTAGATGACTAGAAAGTCTATTGGATATTCCCAAGAAGCTAGAGTGACTGTGACATCATCTAAACTTCCTGCAGGGCTAATGACTAACTTATCTGCCAAATCTATCATGGTTTGGGTTGGTCTTAACTGGTTGATTTGGAGATTTTTCATAGTGTCAAAAGGCATTACATTAATTGCTACACCCAAATCAATGAGTGTGTTTGGTAAAGAAATACCATTAATTTCAACAGTGACTACTGGGTTCCCAGGGTCATTATATTTGTATGGCATTTCAGAAATAAATTCAGATAATTGTCCCACCACCTGAACAAGGGGAGGTTCCTTCTTCTTCCTTCCTAGTTTCTTAAGGTAAAGATCCCTTATGATTTTGTCATATATGGGGATATCCTTAATGGTTTGCAGTAGAGGTATTTTTATACATACATTTCGTAATTCATCCTCTATATCTTTGTGCAAGGGTGGGTCAGGTTTCTTTACTAATAGTATTTCTGGGTAGGGTGGAAGATTAACTTGTTGAGGTACTCATACAAACTAAGAAGTGATTGGAATAGGATGGGAAGTCTCTTCTTCTGCAGGGGTGGTTTGAGTGTTTTCTTCCTTAGAATGATTATCATTTTCTTCCTGAATTATTACTGCAGGATTTGATTGATTTACAACTTTTCCTGGTCGTAGTTGAATTTCATAGGTGGGAAAGGTTTGAACTTTTGTATTTTGCACAGGGTGGGTGGGTCGATTATTGGGGTTAGGGATTGGCTGGGCAAGGATTACTGTTGGTCTCGAAGGGTTGTGGGCAACTTGGTTTTGTGGCTATTGATTGGCATTTATAGGTGCTTGTTGTTACTGGTTAGGGTTCAAGGGGGTTGTAAATTGCTGCTGTATAGGAGATGGGAGTAAAGCTTGCATCTGTGGTGGGTTGAATCCAGGTAGTAATTGGGAAATGTTTGTAGGATACCCTGGATATGTAGGGTAAGAGGGATTTCCATACACAGGCCCCCTCCAACCTTGTTTCCAAGGTTGAGTTTGAGCTTTCTAAGGTGTCCATTGTGGATAGGTCATTGGGGAAGGACCCCATTGTTGTTGTTGATACTGTGCATTAGGGTCATAAAATGCATTGGGGTTTTGTTCTCTCCAAGGTCTTATAGAAGGGTATGATTGTTCTTGTGGGACTCCTCCTACCCTATACATGGCTTGTTGTTCAAGCAAAGTTGGACACTTAGATGTGGGGTGCTCTAGTGTACACATGCCATATATTTCTATGACATTTAATGGACATTCTTTCTCACCATGCCTCTTTCAGCATCTAGGACATAAGATTGCTAAAAAAGTCTCTTATTCTTGTTTCTTTTTCAGTTTTAGGGTATCTAATTGGTTACTGATTGTGCTCAAGATGTCTATTTTAAAGTTTTCTATTAAGTTTCCTAACTCAATTCTGGTGATAGTTCTTGAGCTTTGTCTTGTATTTCTGCTAAAAGAATCTCTTGGTGCTTTGCCTGTTTTAGCTTGTCCTCTTGAGTATCTTCTACAGTAATCTGCAATCTCTGCAAAAGGATTTTGGTGCACATCTCCTGAACTTAACAAATTTAAAACTTCTATGCAGTCATCTCTAATACCCTTCAAAAATACGGTTCTTACTACAGCTGGGTCTGTGGTGAATAATTTTGATTTCTGGCAGTTGTATAAGAACCTTTCTAAGTAGTCTTCGGGGCTTTCATCTTCTATTTGCTGCATTTTAAAAATGTCAGTTTTAGAATTATCCTTAGAATAGTCTTGGTATTTCCATAAAAATGTGTCTTTCATCTGATCCCAAGAGAGGATTGTATTTTCTCCTAAGCTCATGAACCATCTTAAGGCTGAATCTTTCATTGTAGTAGGAAAGAGATTAAGTTTTTGGGCATCATCTGAGTAGTTATAGATTCTACATAATATGTCAAACTTGAATAAAAATAAATCTGGATCTTCAGTTGACATACCTTTGAAAGCGGGTAACGATGATAGTGGGATATTCTTCATGCTGATGTTTCTGGAAATATCCAAGATTGGAAACCCAAAGGTCTTAGTTTTGGTTGCATTTCCTTCTTCTTCTACCATTCCACTCATAGATGGTTCAGAAACTAGATTTTGTGTGTCTCCTGAATGTTCAACAGATTCACGTTCTGCCCGCCCCATTGTCGATTCTTCCATTTTAGGTTCTTCTTCTGGAGCCTTGCTGGCTCCCCTTGAGCTTTCTCATGGTGGAATTTTTCCTGCACCAATGTCAGTTGAATTAGTGGGGCGGGGGGGGGCAAGGTTTGTTTTCGAATCTTTAGAGCTTACAAATATACCCTTATCTCTATCTATGCATAAAATGGAAATTTGATTCTTAAGCTGAATTGAAATCCTAATTCTATCTAGAAGGTAAGAGGCAACATTGGCCAGGAGATAATTCTATCTAGAAGGTAAGAAGGCAACATGGCTTCGGAGAACCCCACTCTAGTGGTCACGTGGCTCTTCACTCACATCTTAAACATTTTATCCTCCTCCCTCAAGTAGCCTTTAAAATCATTTAAAAACTATGCAAACAATCTAAGCTAAAAATCGCTTCCTACCGTTTGCGACTCCCCAACAACGACACCAAAATGTTGTGCTACTTATATGTTTAGTATAATGCACTTATTAATTATCAATCTGGGATTCATAATCAACAGAGTTACAAGACACCTGTAAGAAAGGTAATTCTAATGTCATGAGTATAGAACTATTCTAGATTAAACATGCTGGAAATAAACCAAACTAGCAAATCAAAACACACTTTGGTTGTCTTTCACAGAGTGGCTATCTACTGCATTATGGAACATGCAAGTATGATATGGAGTTATTTTGATAGATCAAATCTGCTATCTGACCCAGAAAACTAACTATGCAATCACACTTCTAAAAGGGAAATCACACATCAATCATCAAGACATAGCATGGGTAGTTCAATAGTCAATATACTGAGTATGTTGTGGTTCACAATGTGCTGTTGTAAACTTCACTAGTTCTCCTTCAAATATGTTTGACTACTGCTGCCAACATTTATGTCCATGAAACAAAATCAACTTCATAAAAACAGAAACAAAACATATGAAAAACAGAGTAAGTAAAGATCTCCAAACAATCGTATGATCGAAATCCTAGTCTAAACTATACTGCTATCATCTGAAAGAATTAAGATTCAACTAATCTAACATCTATAGTATTGAAATCAACTACTAACACTAATCTATAAGCATGATGACCTTTGTTGGGAGGTGGGCCCTTACTGCTTCAACAGATCAACAATTGGATTCTACAACAGGTTTTCTTTCAATCCACACATTCCTCTTGCTTAAATTTCAAAACATAGAATTAAACTATGCTAACAACTCAACTCACATTCATTCATAAATGATCAAGACCTGGAAATAATTGACATCCTTCTATTAAAATTCAACTCATAATGTGTTCTACTATATGTAATGTTGCTTCACATACTGTGTTATGCTAACTCTCCACCATCCTTGCCATGACTATTTAAACAGTGTTAGTCATGAAACACAAGGAGGTGAAATCTTTAGCAAATCAGTCGATTGTCAAATTTATATATTTGGTTACATATTTTAAGCTTCATCCTCATGACACGAAGTGTATGAGGATGAAACAATAGACAAACAAGCTTATCATAACCTTGCTAGAGCTTTAATGATTCAACAAACATCCAAAAATTATCTTTAGTACGATCTGGAGCTAAACTTGGTATATTCTGCTTCCTATATTGGTACCAGATCGTGACAGGTGAGATTCGGTAAATAGTATCGGATCTGAACAGTGCACAAGTGGTTGGTACTGGATCATGACAGTCTACGACCGTTGGTACCAGACCGCGACAGGTCAGATTTGGTACCGGATCTGAATGGAAGGTGTGTTTGGTACATGATTCAGATAGTGGCAATTTGGCACATAAGTACCGGATGGATGAGATGGTACAAAAAGGATGGACTCATCTAGAGGTCAAAGGTTATACATGGAAAATTGAAACATTAGTACATGAAACATTTAGTCTCCTAGCTCAATAAACCACAAAAATGCATGAATTAATTATACTTTACCTTATGCCCTCATGAATGTCTAATGGTAGTGTTCTTTGTAATTTATCCAAGCTTAGGTAAGCCAAAAAGGTATAGATGAGGAGTATAATAGGGTAGTGGGGATGTCGATTTAGAGGCTCAATAGTAGGTACTATTTGGAGCTCATGAATTGGAGCAACTTGGAAAAACATCATAAACAAGGTACATAATACTTCTCCTCCTTCTCTCTTTTTCGATGGATAAAATGAATCTATAGGAATGATAGTGTCCAAATGTAATTTTTTGTCTTGGTAGAGGGGTCTGTAATCCAAGGAAAAGTTCACCTGTTCACAGGGGAATATTTCTCTAACATAAATTGGAGACTCCACTAAGGAGGAACTCTCAGTTGTTCTTCCCTTGGTTCGTCCGATACTTTTTCCTATCCTTAGATCCTACTTGCTGATTTGGTGTGAAGTTTTCATCTCCTTTGTATTTTCTAGTTGTATCACAAAGCCTCTTATTGAAATTTCCCGAGTTACTAAATTTATTGATATTTTCTCAAACTTTCCTCATAACTAGCACTCCCCTGCAGTTCATGTCAGAGTGTTGTTCCTTGATGTTAGGGTCCTAACTCACACATAGGTAGAACAATGTATTTGTATGTAATAAAGGTCAATATTAATAAGTCCTTTCAATAAAATATAATAAGTTGAATGTAAGAAGACCTAATAGAAGCTTCCGCTTCTAGAAGGATCTTCCTCTAGATGCTTCTTTTGACATACATATTTAGTATAAATAGGAGTCGAGGGTATGAGAATCCTAGCTTGGATATTATTGTAATAGAGCTCTGCTCAACTGGAGGTTTCCCCCTCGAATAGGCCCATGAACATTGCTTTCAGAATCAAAGTGTTATTTCTGTTGTTATTCTTATATCATTTTAGTGCTATTGTGGTGATTGTTCTGGTTATATTGTTGTTATTATGCCATTTCTAGCATTTTATTTCTGTTCTACATACTTTTTATATATGGTATATTACAAGTGGTATCATAGCACTTTCCTCGACAGAAATTGTGGGTTAATTTTTTTTTTAGGGTAGAGACGTATTCCGGTGTCTTTAATCCACAAAGAGCTGTCGTCACGCACATAAACCTAGGGTTGAGGGATTCATAGATGCAGGAAATACAAGTGGTACTTAAGCACACATCTGTTGGCCACCCTTGTAACCCCTTTTGGTACCCCTTCGAGTGGTAGCGCATCAGACAACACCTGTGTACGGGTTGACCTAGATTACCTGAAGCCCTCTTTAGATAAACTGATCGGTCACCTGACTGCTATAGTGTCACCGAGAACAACACTCGGGAAGACACTCTCTAGTACATGGGTAGTCGGGTAATACAGCTAAGGGTATGGTCTATCCTCCTTATTTAGTGCCCTGAGATATTGGGCCGAGTACTACTGTTGGAACCTTCACATATATCAGAGAGCTATAGCATAGGGCAAACCCTTGTATGTAGAACCCTTGAATACCTAACTCTTGGGGACAGAAACATTAACAAATTAAAATAGACAATATGTCTTGTCGGACAACTGTGTTCGGGTTGCCAAATAACTACACATTTCTTCCTGGTTAATCATTTGGGCATTTCATCACTGCAGTAT